>JAXCEX010000012.1:0-232049 GCA_038382965.1 Ceratocystis huliohia | reverse complement strand
CCCTACGTCACGTGGCACACGCATACTATATATTCTATGATAGAACTGACCGCTAGTTAGCGGAAAGTGAAAGTTAATATAATCATCGGAATCTAAGAGGAATATCATCAACATGGCTAATAACAACTACTGTCAGTAACCTAGCTCAGGATTACTAAGGTATCTGACCCTGATCCAGTTCGGCTGAACGTTAGGGTTAACACTAGACATAGAGGACCTTCTTCCTGAAAGAATCAACGGGCGAGAAATCAGAGTCCAAGTAAGGACTGGGGACGAGAATGTGCGGGAAGTTGATCTTGCATTTCTGTTCTAGAGAGTACTTCTACAAGCTATTTAACTATATGAGAGTGCATGTGTTTTCTGTACTAGATATATGGTGTGAGAATGGTCAAACAGGTAGATGATGGTGAGGCAGAAGTCATCAGAAACATTTATCAAGGGAGAGTTGAAGCACTTGTGTTTTCTAGTTAGTGCTGTCCCTGTGGTCTAAGCACATGCAGAGAATCTTGGAGAAATACTGCAGACAGAAGCCGAGTTTTCACACTTCCAAGGTCCATGTGTTTGGTCTAGACATAGTAGTGCTGCATGTATAAATCGGTTGAGATCAGCTCTTCAATCGAGACTTAGTTAGACAACAAACACAATCAATCAATCTCTCATTTCTCTCCTCTCTTCACTCAAGGACATTTAGTACGTCCTCCTAATATCTACTGTCACCAGGTCCTTTTATATTGATCAATTGGTTCCTATCGTCTCTTGATCCTCGATGGCCATAAAAGTCACCCCTCTGTTAGATTCGAGAGATATTGTGAAGAAAAGAAGATCATCCGGCTTAGTATGCCACCTCATTCCTCTCATCTACTCCAGCCCCTTGACGTCGGGTGCTTTAGCGTACTAAAGCAAGCTTATGGTCGAGAAATAGATCGATTGATCAGATGCTCTATAACCCACGTTTCAAAGACCGAGTTCTTTCCGGTCTTCCACGCAGCACACGAGGCCACTATGACGGAAAGAAATATCAAGGGGGCTTTTAAAGGAGCTGGCCTTGTTCCGCTTGACCCAGAAGCTGTGGTCTCAAAGCTTGATGTACAGCTACGGACTCCAACGCCCGCCGAGGAGGGGGCTGAACCGTCGACCTCATGGGCTTCAAAGACCGCAAAGACTGTGCTTGAGGCCCAATATCAGTCTGAATACCTCAAAGTACGAATTAGAAGGCACCAAAGCAGCTCTCCAGAGTCAATTCTTGAAGCATTAAAGTCCCTTGCGAAGGGAACAAAGGCAGTTATGCATGAGATGGCTCTCGTGAGGGCAGAGGTCCAAGACCTTCGACAGGCAAATGAGATACTAAGTCGGCGCCGCAGGGCAAAAAGGACTAGACTACAGAAAAGAGGAGTAATAACGGTAGAGGAAGGAAGACAAGCAATTGATCAAATCGATGTGGGTGCGCAGGTAGTGGCTGAATCGTTGAGAAGTGGTAGTCGAGGAAGGTCAGTCGGACCTGGTGTTCGGCGCTGCGGTGTATGCGGCAAGCCCGGCCATAATTCAAGGACCTGTCAGGTAGTGGTTGAGATATCTGGGGAAGAGTATGGTAGTTCTGATTGATTAAATGGTATATGGTGTTATTATCGTGATAACTATAGAGGGGTTTAAGAAAAGTGCGTTGCTTACTTATCAGGTACGTTAATTATGAAGAGACCATCAGTTTTGTAAAATTTTAGGTCCGATACAACCAATGAACGACTCAAGCATGGAGGCAATATTTAGTTGATGGAATTTGCGACGTAAAATAGTATTCGTGGCTTTCATTTCTAGCTCTCTCGATGTCGCACAAAAGTGCCCAAAGGATTTAGTTCTGTAGTAACACATAGTTTTACAACAGCATGCAACTATTTCAACGCACTAAAACTAATCTGCAGTGGAGAGCCTTTACTGCTTGATTAAAGAGCACAATCCATCTAGTCTTTCTGCACTGCGCTGTTCATAGAGCCTAAAACAGAGTGCCTGTACATTCACATGACGCAGAGACATGTCCACACAAATATGTGTTATTCCGTCTCTATGCATGGGTTGAAGGGCCTATTTGCAAGGATTGCGTGGCACAGATATTGTCGACGACAAATAGCAACTGTGGCAATGGAAACTGAGGTGTTGTAGTGTGTTTCCATTTGTCCTCATGGCCACTTAATGAGGTGAAATAGTTACTAGGACTCATTCGTCGCGGATGACTGTCCTAAACGACAAAATTTGATGCGATGTCGGGATAACTTGAGCAGCCCGCTACCAAATAGCAGAATGTGCTGAGATTGTGCAGAAATAACGGCGAAACGACTTCCAGTGTGATACACTTGCATCCGCAATCGATCAGATGGAGTAGGTACATGGATTCATCCGCGCTTGGCCGCCCCTAGCAACTTTCTCTCTTAGTCCAATTTACGAAGGCAATCTTGAGCAAATACCAAAGGTTTGCCCCAAAAATAAGTTTGTCTATGTCTTGCTTCATTTTGTTGGGATCAAGTTTTCCTGAGGGGTTGGCGGAGTGCTGTTGTAGGCGAAGATTTAAGGCCCCCATTTTCCTGCGCTTGGACTAAGCCAGGAGAAGATCTTAACCATTTTCATTCACGTTGTCCATCAAAAGCACCACCGCACTCCGTCCCCCTTCTCCTGGGATCGCCCTGGGTTTCGTTCTCTTGTTCCTTTCTTCCCTGCCTTGGTCTGTGTCCGGCATCTTCACTCCAGAAATGGCCGTCTGCCACAGGGTATCTCTCCTCCCCGTCCGGAACTTAGTGTTCCAAGAAAAAAACACCGTCCTGCCTCGCCTTACTTTCTTGGCTTCTCCTCCTTTGGCCTAGAGAGGCTCCAACCCGGTGCTAGCTTTGCCTCAGCCCCTCGGGTTTGTCTATACCCATTCCAAAGGCAGTGACCCCAGCGGTGGCCCTTCCTTTGTGTATTCCACTTGGGTTTTCTAATGAGTTTCACCGTGGCCGAGTAATTTGTCGACCACCCATATCCATTCGCCCCTCATCAGGTCTCTCCCCCAACTCAAGGAGACTCTGGCACGGTGCCTGGCTTCCTCCCTTCGCCCTGTAGGTTTGTCGATGCCTATTCTAAAGGCAGTAGTTCCGGCTGCAGTTGTTGCTTCGCCCGGGTCCATGTGTATTTCACGTGGACTTTTTCATGGGCATCATTTCTGGGGTGGCGCCTCCAATCAACTACCATAGCTTCTCCTCTCATCGGGTTCTATCGTCCACCACAACTTGACTCCTTTCTCTTTTCTTTTGCCACTTTCCCGGCCTGTCCCTCAACTCAAGAAGACTTTGGCACGGTGCCTGGCTTCCTCCCTTCGCCCTGCAGGTTTGTCGATCCCCATCCTAAAGGCAATAGCCTCAGCTGCAGTTGTTGCTTCGCCCGGGTCCACGTGCATTTCACGTGGACTTTTTCATGGGCATCATTTCTGGGGTGGCGCCTCCAAGCAACCACCATTGCTTCTCCTCTCACCAGGTTCTTTCGTCAGGGAAATCACGTTTCTTTTCTCTCGTCGGTTGTAATGCTTTGTAATCTTCGCAAGGTTTGGCTTAGGCGACATCTTGAAAGTCTCCAGCCTGTGAGGCATCTAGAAATGCTCCTATCTCTTCTTCTCTTCAACTTGCTCTCTATTCCTCAAGAAAATATATCTAGCCTTGCATATCTACACTCAATACTATGACGGCATTTGTATTCCCCCCATTCATTTTTCGGCTAGCTTAGGAAGTATAATTTATTTTCCCTTTAGCACCGTAATGTCTCAATACCATCATAGTTGCAGTATAAATTATCGGGACGTACTGAATATGCTTGAAGTAGAACCAAGAGTAATCTGTAATTTCTTTATTGTGCATTGTACATCTAAGTTGTTGATTGAAATGTGCATCTTGGCCGATTTAAATAGAGAATTCCATTCCTATTCGCAGACCAAATTTCGATGCCTCAGACACTAACGTACATGATAAGCGTCTACACAAAAAAATCGACCTTAGAGACAGAACATAGCATAAAAACACAACAACGCATCTAACCAATTGACATCAAGCGCTATGGTCTTCCACATATATCATGGCGACTACCTCATAAGTTCTTGCATTACTACCAGTTCCACCAAATGCTCTGTATCGCCTTCTATTCGCTAGCCCTGACCCTCCTTGGCCAATTCCGCTGTTATCTACACGTTAACGTCCCCTTGACCAATTGCTTTGCTTGCCTGCTACCATCTATAGATATCTTTCCTGTATTCTGTAGACGTCTTCTTTTTGCTCTGTGCCACTTTCTAAGCGTCTCGTTTGATTGTCCAAGCATCTGGTTCTCGGACTTCAATAATGCTATCTGATGCATTATCGCCTTCGTCCCTTTGGAAAATGACTTCAGCACCTCAAGAATAGACGCTGGAGAGCTACTTTAATGCCGCTTATTTCGTCTTTCAAGGTATTCGGATTGAGAAGTGGCCTCAAGTACCGTCTTTGGCGTCTTGGAAACCCAAGCGTCGGGAAGGCTGGCTTCCTTGGGCGGTGTCAGGGCCCGTAGCTGCACATCAAGCTTAGAGATGACACTTTCTAGGTCTAAAGGAATAAGTCCGATTCCTCTAAATCCTCTCCTGATATTCCTTTTTGTTACAGCAGCTTGATGGGCGGCATAAAATGCCGCAAAGAAGTCGGTCTTGGAAACGTGGGTTATCGAGTACCTGATTAGATGTTTGATTTCTTGATCACATGTCTTCTCGAGCGGTCAAAAGCAGCCGGCACCAAGAGGCTGAAGTAGATGAAACGAATGAGATAGTAGACAACGCGTGATAGTGTTGTTGTCCTTGCAGTATTTCCCAAAGTCAACTGAGTGGTGGCTTATGTGCCCGCCAAAGATCAGAAAGCGACAGCGACCACTGGATTGTGCATTTGTGTGCCGATTAAAGTGCTTAAACTGTTCAAGGCCTGTCTCTTTATCGGCTCAGCCATTATGAGTCGTCGCAATGGCCAAATCCTCCGGAAGGCTGCTTTCTTAGTACCAGCTAGCAAGGTGGTATTGGCCCGCAACCACGATAAACGGTGCGATCGCCCAGTCTTCGGAATCGATCGCCTGAATGGCAGTAACCCATTCTCGGTTTCCAGGCTGCTTTGATTTTGCCATTCCACGCCTTTCTGCGCCCGTGACAACCACTCCGCCAGCAACCAGGCCCATCATAAACCCAGGCTCATCAAAGTTGTAGATGTCTACGAGGGTGATGCCATACTTGGCGATTGTCCTCCACAAGCCTGAGCCAATCGCGAATGATAGTCGGATCTTCGCATTTTGGCTCTTTTGTAGTCGTATGTAGGATTAAATCGCGGCTTAAGGTCTAATTATCGCTTGACGAAGTTGGAAGCCCAGCGCCTAGCAACAGGTGATGTGTTGCGGTCGGCGAGCAGTTTATTAGCCGTTTCTTCAACACCACGAAGTCGCGGAACAAATCTTCGCGAACCCAGGTCGAGAATGAACCGGGCAATAATCTAATCCTCTAGATCAAATAGATTCCGTGATTTAGGGATCCAGTCATGCCGAGCTTGAATGCCATTGTGCCGGCGGCGTAACTTATAATAACCTACTTCGTATGTCTTTGGGGCCTGTCGGAGACTTAATTCTGGTTCATTTGGAAGGGCTTGACGAGCAAGAAGTATAATACCCTCATTATTAGGTTGAGGCATATTTAATGGTTGAGAATTGATTGATCAAATGGACGAAAGTAAAGTTGTTTGATTTTTGGTGTGCATACTTGTTTGATGCGCATGCTTATCATATGCGTTACTGAATGTCCTTAGAACGAGAAGAGGAAGGAACCTGTGATCTGTGGTTTTTGCTCATCTATCTCATCCTCAATTGAAGAGCAGATCTCAATCGATTTGTGTATCTATAACTACAATGTCCAGGCCGAACAAACGGCCTTGGAAAGGCCCTCTATGTCTGGTACTAACCCTAAGATCTGACCGATCTTGGTCAGGGTCAACAATCCTGATAACCCCGACTCAGGTTACCGACACTTGAGGGTAGTACAGTACCTATAAAACAAATACAATCCAACACATGTGGTCTTCTTGCAAGACAAAACGCGAACAAAATGCAGCATATTTTTATTCCCTTTCCCCCATTTATTCTCCTTGCGAGAAATCACATCTTTTTCAGTGTCGGCACACCAATCAACTTCCATGGAAAATATTGACGATCTAAACCCGGAAGAGCTGCGAAGGTGGGCTCTTGAGCAAAAACACAGACTTTAAGCCGCAGAAGCGGCTCTACTTGAGGGAGAACGCCAACTACAAGACGAAGAACGCTTACGAAAAGAAGAAGAACGTCAACGCAAAGATGAAGAACACTTACGAAAAGACGAAGAGCGCAAACGCAAAGCCGCTGAAGATCACAGCTATCAACAGGATCGCCGTTGCGAAATTGCTGAAAATATTGCTCTTGATGAAAGATGCAGATGGGAAATTGCCGAAAGGTCATCACATCACGGAGCTTGACAATCCAGGAATATCTCGAATCGTGCCATTCAATCGATGCCTCTGTTCCAACCATAACTGACCCCACCCAAACAACAAAGGGGGAAACGACAAATCCCGTCGGCTGACTTTATCCTTGGCGAACTATACAATGGCATAGCTTTTAAGAGAAGCAAGAAGAAATCCGGGATGTACTGTCTTCCAGTCTCTCACTTAGCTCACGTCCTTTATTTCCATCTCGTCAAGCGGTGGAGAACGACATGCTCAAGATTAAGCCTTTGAATAGCCAGATGGCACTACACGATACACAAGTTTCTACTATGGAAAGTGTCGTCAAGCACCTCATAGATATAGTGCATAAAGACACACTGCTCAGGAGCCGACTTGGTCTTTAAGGGACCGTAGATTTCGAAAGCCACACAAATATTGGAAGCACGGATACGTCGCTCTCTTATTCCATGGCGCAAATGCCTATGGGCTCTGCTGTTAGTGGGATACAGAATCTTGAACAACCGAACCGAGCCGCCCACCAGAAAGTGCGTGGACAAGGACAGAGCAGACCAGTTCTGTATCTACAGTACTTCTAGCCATGGCAAGGTCCCCTTGTCGCAATAAAGTACAAGCCACCGCATAAGCAAGCACTCAGGTCTAGGTTGCTACAGGGCTCTAATAAAGCACGCCTTCCCTTGAACTCTTGGTGTAGCTGTGATATTTCAGCACTTGTTAAGCCAAGCTAACATCAGACAGCTATTTATTTTCCTTCATAGGCTGAGGCTATACAGGTATGGCAAACATGCCAAGCCAATTGTAAATACCAAACAACCCAGGGCAGTAGTTGATTCCTTGTATGGCTGAAAAGCAGTCCATGTTAGACGAAATTCTCTCTCCCTCATCTGCAATAGCTAACAAGCCCCTTACACATGCACACATATAAGATGATATTCAACTGGAATGAAACCATATAGTATTATGATGGCCCGCTCGGCGCTTCTGGGGAGCACCCAGGCGCTACATAGCAAGACCCTTTTATATTAGAAGAAACAACAAAGGAAAAACTCCTAGGCCTAGCCCAACCAAGGACACCCGCGATAAAGACTGTTGGCCATCTAGAAAATAACGAGACAACGGCAATAAAAGACCAGAACAGCTATCAAGAATATAACCAAAAGAAATCTTCCAAGACCCAACAGCAAACAACAGAAAAGAGCGAAAATAATAAATATGATGATGGCGGAAAAAAAAGACTGCAAAAACGCAAGCAAAAAGCAAACTATGAAAAATGGTACGGCCAAGATGCAGAGTAGAGGCTCATGTCTCTTAAACATGTCCCCTAATGATGAAATAAAACAAACCCGTGTGGGCTCATCTCGCAACGTTAGTCCGCCGCCGTTTAGCGACGCCCGCTGCGAGACTGGTTGCGTCGGACAGTTGTCGACCGTCTCAGACTTTCTATCCATACCGACTCATCTAGCATGTCCTGCACAGCCGAGGAGCTGTTGACTGCTGTCATGCGTCGGTCGCCAGCTGTTGGCCGAGTCTCACGCACGTTAAAGGTGAACGAGCCACCGCTTGCAAATTGCGTCGAAGGGCTGTTGCTCGATCCTGTACGCGGCAAGCTCAGAGGATGCTGCGAAGTATCAAGATGGAGGCCTGCAAGACCACCGTTCCATGTGCGCCGGCTGTCGGCGTCATATGTTATATCACCCGAGGGACTCAGCGGGTTGATGCCGACATTGCTGCCGTTGCTGCCACTAGGGCCATGAATTGAAGACGAGCGTGCACTGCCATCAGCAACAGCCAAGGTAGGGCTGTTGGAGATGGTGCTAGAAACGCCGTCCTTGATGTTTTGCTGGCCGTCATTTTCCTCACTACGGGAGGCATTACCGTCCCGGTTGATTTGGATAGCTGGCAGGGAGGGCACGGTGCCCATTCGGGAAGCACGCTTCATTTCAATGTGGCGCTTGAACTTGCGAGACCAGTACAGCATGTTGAAGAAGCCCACGACAACACGACGACGGACTTCTTCCTCAACTCTCTGTAGACGTGCACGGCGACGAAGGAACTCCTCCAGACGCAGACTCTTGCTCTCACTAATGATCTTGTAGTGGGCCAGAATCATGAGCACCGACGTAAACGAAATGCCCTTGTCGGGGTCGGCGGCGACCATGACTTCCTCGAAGAAGATGTTAAAGCGACGGCGGCGGCGACGAATCTCTGCAACATCTAGTTGCGACAGACGAGTGTTGAGACGCTCGAGATTGATCTCAGGTTTGGCCTGGTTGATGTTGCCAAAGGCAGCGTGCCGAGATTCCGCCGAAGTATCGCGGATATCCTCAAGAATTTGGCCAACTGAGTCCTCGTGGGGGTAGACACGCATCTCGAAGACACCCGAAAGCTCGCCCAGAAGTCGCGGGAACTGCTCCTTGGTAATAAAGCCGGTTCCCTGGGGGTCGATCAAGCGCCATGCTTGCTTGAAACGACGAATCTCCTCGCGCTCAAGTAGCGCCAGACCGTTGGCTTTCTGATACACGTAGGCAAAGCTTTCGCAAATGAGCGACACAAATAGCGAGATGAAGAGGTACATACTGAGGATGTTCCATGACACAAACAGGAAGCGTGCCCACGGCTTGCTTCCACAGTCGCTGTCAAAGAATCTTGGCTCATCAACACACAGCGGCGGCACAATATCAGCAAGATCCTCCATGACCTGATTCCACCCTTCTCCCATACTGACACGGAAGAGCATGATGAGCGCATTGGGCACGTTGCGGAAGTTGATGTTGCTGCTCGTTCTCTCACCCCAGCGCGTCAAACTAAACGCCTGTGTGAAAGCAATAGCATACATGAGGAAGAAAACGAACCACGTGGCAAGAAGATTAATGATGGCCGAGAAACTGCCCGCAGCTGTCTTGAACAGCTGATGCAGGGCATTGTTGCGGGGAATTAGCAGCAGCACGATAGCTACCAGGAACGCTTTGTGGAGCTGCACATAGGTGTCCGACTCAGTGCTGCTGATCAGCAAGGCAGAAGTGGTAATAAAACTGCCACTCACCACGAAAAGCGAGTACAGATCCCACGAGCTGCGGCGGAAACGGGTCCAGCCAAGGCCGAGAATACGGACCGAGATGTTGATGACGTATATCAGCGAGAATACCATGAACAGAATGTCACGTCCTATCGTCCACGAATCGGGCTCCTGGTAGTACTCTGTCATCAGCAGAATCAGATGCAAAACCAAAATGGTGGTGATGAACGAGTACCAAACACCTCGCTTCTCAATAGCCCGCTTGTGGCACCATCTGCGCCACGGCTTCGCATGGTCATTGTGAGTAGTCTTGGAAGGCGAGACCTGGCGCAGAATTTTGCGCAGCTCCAGCCACGAACGCTGCTCGGTAGTGAGGAAAGCAACGCCAGTTTGCTCAGTGTAGTTACGCATGAACACAGAAAGGAACAGCGTCAGGACAAATACAGTGGACATCAGGTTGTAGATGACGAAGAAAACGGCGTTTCCAGGGCGGTTGGCGGAAATGGGCTGGTATCCGGGCTCAGTGATGGAGGTGGTAGAAAAGGCCACATCAATCCAACCCTCCTGACTAATAATCTGGAAGAGCGTGAACATCGAGGCGCCAAAGTTGTCAAAGTTGAAGTACGGGTTCTTGACCACACGAGGGGACAGGAGCTCCCAATCGTCTGCATACGGTGTATTACTGTATTCACCAAAGCACTCGGAGAGCATGACAATATCAGAGTCGCCATCGTTGCAGGAAAGAAGCTTTCCACTGAAAAGGGTAAGGCCATAGATGGCAAAAGGAATCAGCAGCGACATGGATACAAACGCTGCGCTTATGATCTTGAAGGATCCCACGATGACGGAGTGGAAGGTTTCGCGCGCATCGTCGCTCATATTAAGCAGACGCAGGGCTCTGAGTGCCTTGAAAGCTCCTACAGCGCGGGACACGGCACCATCATTAGCGAATAGAGTGAGGATATAAATCCACAGCGTGATAAGCACCACGCCATCGACGAAGCCCCAGAAGCTGCGGTAGTAGGCGTTGGGGGTCCAGAAGAAACCATCGGCAATGACCTTGATAACAGCCTCTAGTGTGAAAATGCCGGCAAAGAACACATCGCACCAGGTGTACCAGGGGCGACCAGTGATGTCGTGATCCTCAAGGTACTGGCGTTGGAAGAGGGGAGTGGCCACGCAGGCTAGAAGAACCATGCCAATGATGCAGATGTAAATGAAGAACGAGAATGAGTACCAGGCATACTTGTTGGGCTCACGGCCCTCAAAGCGCTCGCTACCACGGCCGGCACCAACGATGAGCTGACAGAAGCGACGAATCGGGTTCTTAGGGCTGAAGATGAAAAGCGAGTTGTTGTACCGGGGGTAGCGGGCAATGTACTCGCGCTGGGCTCTCTTTCGGGCGTTGGTTGCCAAGACAGCCTTCTTAGCGATGGAGCGAGGATCGCTACCGCCGATAGTATCTCCTCCAGCAGGTGGGTCAAAGCGAATGTTGGAGTAGAAGGGATTAGGTTCACGACTAGTGAACAGAGTCACCATCTTGCCCCAGAGCGATGAAAAGAAGCCGGGCTTGACATCACCACGGCTTCCGCCAGAGAGGAAAGTCGTGGTAGCAGCGTTGAGGTGTCCCTGTCCAGAGCCAGTGCTATCATCAGCATTGTCGGTTTCAGCCAAGAATTCTTGCACCAGTGCATCCTTAAGAAGCATTTCCATAGTAGCCGGGCCGTAATCCAGAGGGTCACGTGGCTTCTGGCGACGTCCTATAGAGAAGATTGTTGCCAGTGAAATTTGGTGGGAAGTTGTTTGTCCAAGTTCTTTGCGCTGCAGGAAGGCCTTGACCTGTTCTAGCCGCTTTTCATCTTCGGAAACATCAAAGTTCTCTTGAATAACAGCGACGAACATGTTGATCATAATAAAGTAGGACAAGAAGAACCATCCGATGAAGAAAATAGCACCAAAGACGGCCATACTAGTGCCCTTGCCAACCGACGTGACGTTGTACAGGATCGTCGTCCAATCTTCACTAGACAAGATCTGATACATACCCAGGAAGGAGTTGTAGATATTTCCGAAGGTGATATCGAGGCCTTCACCATCAATCTCCTCTGGAACAGCACCACGGAAGAGTTGGACAGCAAAGATGGCCATGAAGAAAGTCATCATGTAGACGAACAAGAACATGTTGGCGATACCCGAAGCATCACCCAGAACTAGAAGAATCAGTTTCCGAGTCATGGGAACGGCCAAAACGACACGGTAGATACGCAGAATCTGGAACACCGAAAGCCAGCCATACAGAACTGCGTTGTCATGGATTGGTGGCAGGAGAATGGCTGTAGTCGCAATGGCCAGAACGAAATCGAACAAATTGACATAGCTGCGGAAGAAGTGCTTGACATTGGCAATGAAGCGGAAGATTATTTCAACGTCAAGGGCGATCGTTGCGATAATGGAGATGTTATCGATAGACTTCGCTGTTTCATCCGACATCGACCACGTCCTGCAGGCTTGGGCCGTAAGATCAGACACGATAAATGAAATCCACACAAACTTCGTCTTTTCGTAGAACTTTTGCAGAGATGTCGCTTGCCAGGTCTGGGTCTCATTAGTTTCCGGTTGTATATCTTGCTTGCTTGAGAAAGCACTACCCTGGTTTTCGGTACGAATAACTTGGAAAGCGGATGTGATGACAGCGATGACTAGATTGGTAAGCCAAAGCATCATGATAACCAATCCAGCGACAAAAAATAGCGCAGCAGCGAGGTAGTCGGAGTTTGTAGTATAGTACATGATATCAGCAAAGGTGTTGGCACTCATGACGACAAAGACAAGCTCCATGGAGTTGAGCAGGTTATCGAAGTTGACAGTGCCATTGTGCGGGTTGCTTTGCTGAAGACAGTAGGACCCACGAGGGCAGATGTAACCCTTGCCCTTACTGATGCCGTTTTTCAAGTCGTCCAAGCTGTCGCCACTCTCTGAGTACACCCATGGCATCTTGAGGCCGGTGGTATTGTCGAGATGACCGCCACAAAATGCAAACTCGTTTGCATAAGTTGCAGATATGTTTTTAGGATCAAGCGGATCAATCCAGACACAGTGACGCATCAGACTAGACTTGAAGCTCTGAACACCGATGATTGCAAACAGGACCCAGAAAAAGATGAGCAAGAAAACGACACGAACCAACAGTGGAGCAGCCTTTTTCAAACTCCGGAGAATGATTGCGGTACCATTGGTGATGGCAACAAGGCGGAGAATACGCAGGCAACTAAGCATACGGAAAATATAGATGTCATGACGATCTTCATTTCCCGTGACGCTGAGCGAAAAGGACAGCCAGAAAGACATGACAGCAACAAAGTCCAGACGATTGAAGCCGTGGCGAAGGTAAGCGCGTCTCGCAAGCTGCCATCTCTTTTGGTCTTCCTTGGACGCGTTGTCGGCTAGGGCAGTGAAAGTACGGAGTAGAGGGGGCGGAGCCTGAGAAGTACGGGAGGCTTTGCCCTTGTGGCTTTCAGGCTGGAAAAAGGTTGTGTATTTGTCGACAATGTTTGCACGCACACCGCGTTGGCGATCAATAGTACTGTACTCAGCAGCATTGAGAATAAAGCCAGAAACAATTACATGGGCGCCCATTTCCAAACTCCAGATGATGAACAGTACGAGATAGGCCCAATCCATGCGACTTTCACCCCAGAACTGCGGCCGACCTCGCCCATCATCGAACACGCTAGGTGCGGCATCCACAGTCAGCAGAATAAGCTGGAGGATAATAGACAGCAGAATGAAGATCTCAGTGATGGGTTTGACCAGGATAGTGCATAGCCACTTGCGCAGCGGGTTTTCAGGCCCAAAGATGCCCAAGCTTCTGCCCTTGAGAGGGTTTGGCATGGGCACAGTGGACTCCGAGACCGGGACTGTCTCTTCGAACGGGTTGCCAAGCTTTTCCTTGGGTGAATGCGAGTACATCTGCGACACATAGCCGCTTTCCATGCCCAGCGGCGACATTACAGGGGAAACGTGGGGGCTAGTGCGCTCATCATCCGACGGGGCTCTTGATTTGCGGTTCATGGACAGCTGCTGTTCAACAACCTCGGCCTCGCCGGAAACATTGACAACTCGCTCTGACATGGCACGCATGGCTGATCCGGCGCGCTGGAGTGCTCCCGTAGCAGAGGGCGATCGGGAGCGACGGCGAACAGAGCCGGAGGGTGTCAGGGAGCTTCCATAGCCAGTTTGGCGGTTGGGACGCAGAGCATCGTCGGCAGACAGCATCTGGCCCTTGACAGGGCTGTTGGCATAGCTCGAAACGGTCTGGAAGCTGTCACGGCGAACAGAATCGGCGGGCGAACGGGGTTGGAGGGTGGCGCCTGATGCGGTGCCATCAATAGGCTGGGCACGGGAAGTAAGGGGCACTGCGTCAGACTCGGGGTTGTGGTAGGGGTCATCGTAGTAGCGTCCGGACTCATTGAAGACGGCAGAGTCAGGCGATATGGATCTATCTTGCTTAATATTGGGAGGTAGGGCAAACGAAACGGAGGCGGCGTCAATGGGAGAGTTCGACCTCTTGGTTACCTGAGCCTTCTTTGCCGGGGTCGACCAGGAGGTTGTTAGAGGTGGCACGGGCACGGGCGGTGTGCGGTGGGCTCGCGGACTTCCAGTCGAAGAAGAGGCATTTTGCATTGACAGTTGGGGGTAAGGATAATCCGAATAAGATTTTTGCGAGAGGGAAGACGACCCAGCAGCGTCGGAGGTAGGGCCTGCGAGGTGCGACGGGGAGCCATGCTTGCTGCTTGAGGCGACAGTCTGCTTGCCAGAAGAACGATCCGGCGTTCCAGGCTGCAGCTGCGCCAAGTTCAGGGCCGCGACGTCGCTGTCCATGATGTGAGAATCAAAGTCAGGGTAGGTGCAAGTCGTGATGGCCCATCAAGGTTGTCGCAAAGCGAGCCTCTACGCTGATAAGACAGGTAGGTAGCCAGGCGGAGAGACGGGCTGGGGGCTAGCACGCTATGCAATGCAATCCGGTGATGGGGGAAGGGGGAAGGGGGAAGGGGGAAGGGGGAAGGGGAGGATCGAAACGAATGAGATTGAAGGCTAGTAGACAGGGCTACCGAAGATTGAAGAGAAGGAGAAGAACGAAAGAACACCAAGAAAAAAGTCGATTATCGCTGAACAGGCATCGTGCAATTTAAAGACACAGACCGAATCTACCAGGCATTTCACGAGTTAGTTGGCTGCTATCATGTTTTCTCAGTGGACACATGGGATAGGGACGAGGTTGGCCTATGCCAATACGAACAAGCCCACAAGCCCTGAGCGGGGTGGATGGGCCAGGTCTACACATAGACACACATACACTCACTATGCCAAGTCAATGTTATGAGAAGAGCGAGGGTCGGTGGACAGAGGTGAACCAGGGAGGGAAAGGAATGGTCAAGACAACAGGCTGCGCCCGTTTATATGGGGGGAGAAAAGAAGCAAAAAAAACAACAACAGAAATAGCGAGCGTGAAGATGACAGGAAAAGAAAAGAAAGAAGAATCTGATGCACAAGAGGAAATCAATCGCCGGCCGCCCTGCAAATATGGATATGCAACAAGGCCCAGAGTCTCTATGAAACACTAAAAGTGGGCAGCGGGTTTAGAGAAGAGTTCGACAGGAGAATAAAGAGGCGAGAGAGCGGCTTCGTCAGTCAGGAAGAACCGAATATAGCGCCCTATTCGGCCTAGACGTTAAAGCTTTCCAGCTATAAAAAAATCGAGCAGGGGGAAACAAAAGCCCTGACGCCCTCTTCCTAGTAGTTAGCTTGTAGAGATATTAGCGGGCCGTGCACGAGTATTTTTTTTTCTTCAGATAGCAGCACGGCTCAGCGAAGCACAAGCACAAGATGCGCTGGTACTAAACAACAACAGCAGCGCCCGAGCTCCAAATATAGCAAGATAATGCCAACAGCCAGCCAGCCAGCCAGCCAGCATGGGAGGGGAAGGGGAGGGAGGGAATCTCCAGCAGGCGACTCTGAGGATCGCGAGGAACAAGGTTCCAGAAGAACTGCCGCTAGTGCAAACAAGCAAGAGACCACCAGTAGGAGTGGAGGAGGAGCTATGTACATCAGCCGGAGGCGTGGCGACTCCCAACAGCGTGTCCACCACGCGCATGCGACGGTGGATGCATACGTGCTCCTTGGCTGGGTTAGGTGAGCTCCCGCTTGCTGTTGTTGCTGCCGTTGCTGCTGCTGCTGCTGCTGCTGCTGCTGCTTCTACTAGCAGCCGGCTAGCAGCCTGCTTTGGCTATTGTTATTGTCGCTCCGTCGTTGCCAATGTTTCTATTGCCCGACTAATAGGAGCGGCTTTTTGCGTGTGCATGTCTTACAATGTTCCAATAAACCTACCCGTCTGTACAGCCCAGTTCTCACTGAGCCCGCAACAGCCCAGAGCACCAGAAGCAACCTGCGAACCTATAGCAGGAATAGCCGCACAACAGGCCCTCAGCCACACTGGAGCTGGGCCGTGCCGTGTGCAGAGAGGAAAGAACAGCACAAGAGTTGTGAATAGAGAAGCTACATTTGGTACTGTGTCTGTATAATGGCTATTACGTGCCTCTGCACCGGCGTTTTTGTTCGTTCGGCTGCTCGGTGCCCTTACTTGCAGCACTTGGCCCTGCTTTGCACGCCTCGCATGCCTCGTACGCACGCCTCGTTTCATCTTCGTGCTCATCATGCACAGCAGATGCATAGGGTAGGGGGGCTCTGTTGATGACATAATCCGCCCCACTTTATCCACCAAACTCTCGGCGCAGGCGTAGGTACTGAGTGGGTGCATTGGGAATTTGGCGCCTGGCTTGGGCCTGCCGGATTTCATTTTATTTGTGGTCAAGCACGCGACGGCTAAACGGAACCCCAACAAACGCGTTCGATGTTTGCCCTAGCCTTTCCAATTTTCTATTTTCCCCTTCCTTCCCAGTCCCTATGACGGCTAACCTCATTCAGCCTTGTCGCCTTCCATAATTATTCGCTGAGAAACTTCTCTCTGTTATCGCCGTTCATCTTTTCTCCAGCAATGGCCATCTTGCACAATTGTTCATGCTAAAGTCCCAAATTATCGCTAATTACACGACGCGTTTTAATTTACGGCTCTCCGACTGCTTTGTTTTTCTTCTCTCCTTTCTTTTTCGCCTCACGCTCATCTTGGCTTCCCATTGTTGTCGGCGGAGCCTTGTCAGCATATGATCAATATCTGGTCCGGCGTACTGATTGGACTTATGCGCTGCCTTCTTGCCTAACCCTTGCGCTTTATCCTGACGATCTCAAACACAAACACGTAATGGTTTCTCTACGCAAGCGGCCGCACGCTGGCACTGGACAGACTGCTCATCAAACGTCCGCCAGTAGACCATCCAACTCAGTCGAAACAACCCCGACCGAACGGAAGTCGCCCGAGGCTAAGCCCCAGCCTGCCGGCCCACTCCAGCGTCTGCGCAACAATTGGTACTTCGCCAACCTCTGCCAATGGATCTACCTGTTTGGCCAAGCCGTCAAAATCCCGGACGAGATTGATGTCGATGTACGTCCACGATAGCCATGCGGCCGCCTCCGTCTGCTTCCCGCCTGCTAACCTTGCTGTTATTATCCAGGTCCTAGAAGCTGAGTGTCTGAAGCAAAGATCAATTGTCCTCCTTGATGTCGGCCTGTGTCTTCTTAAATATCTTTCCTCACATCGTGGGCTCAAGTATGATTCTGCCTACCCCGTCCATTTCTATGCTATGCCAATCCATGCCTCCTGTCCGTCCAGCTGGACCCTCTGCTAACGCCGTGGCCTCCCTACCTGTAGCCATGAACTTTTCGACGAATACACGCGTCGGCAGTACTTGCAAAAGTTGCCAGAGAAGAACCCCTTTGGCAAGGACCAAGTTGCAACATCGTTCCATGAGTTTGACATTGACACCAAACTCCGCATACTTCATCAAATGACACAATGGACGATGATCAATTCGGAAAAACTGAGAGATCGTATGACAGGACTGAAAGATACAGACCACACTGGTTGGGTACGTAATCACCATGGTACCTTGGACACCTGGAATTTTGGCGCGCACAATCACTAACACACACACGCTTTGCAGAGAATCGAACCCTATGGCTGGGATAGTGAGGACCGCTCATACTATGTTCTTGATGACAACCGCTTGTACAGAATGACAGACGCCCCTGAGTCAACGCCGCCTCCATCGAAATCGAAAAAGTCGCGTAAATCGCAGCGTCCTGGAGGGCGATCTAGCAAAAGACGGCGCGTCGGCCAGGCTACCGGCGTCGATTCTGCAGATGCCGAGGAGGAAGATGCTGCATCAGAGCCAGTTAGTGACGACGCAGCGCAGCCGGTTGACGATGGGCTTGGGGGTGCGAAGTGGGAGTGTATTGCCGTTGGCTACAGCGAAGTCATGTCTTTCCTTGCAACATTACAAAAAACCAAGGATGAAAACGAAAAAGTCTTGCGCGACCAAATCAAGCGCCATCTGCTCCCAATTCTGGAGAAACAAGAAAACTCCCGCAAGCGCAAACAGCAACAGCGCAATAAGGAGCTTGAAAATTTGTCCAAGATGGCTAATGCGAAACGGTCTAGCCGCCTTGCTGTAAAGCAAGAACAAAAGACCATGGAAGAAAATGCAAAGGAAGAGGAGCGGATACAACACGAGAACCAAGCAAAGGCTCGCAAAGAGGAACAGATTATGCTCAAACGCGAAAAAGAGCGTGATCAACGGCTACGCGCCCGGGAAAGGCGCATGAAAGACCGGGAATCACGGAAGCTTTTGCACAAGCAGGAACTCGCGCGGCTTTCGTCTCAATCCACCGAGGCCGCTGCGGGCCAACGGCTTTCTGGCCGTCGACTTCAGGCTGAAATAGAAAGACAGAAGGAAGCTCTTGCTGCTCTAGAAAATGAGGAGGATTGGATGTTTGATTGTATCTGTGGGATGCATGGGCAGGTAGACGATGGAACGCACTGTCTTGCCTGCGAACGGTGCAGTGTGTGGCTGCACAGCAAATGTGTAGGTGTTGACCATCAAGACGCCGAGCATCCAGATTTCCATTTCATCTGTGCTTCATGCAAGCGACGAATGGAAGATGAACAGAAGGTGCAAACAGTGGCGGAGCCTGATGTGGGGCCTAGCAATGTGACTGATGGTGATGCTCTATCTCAAACAGATAGCACGCCCATTCCAGGTCCAAAAGACACTGCCTCTGCTAGGTCACCCAAAACCAACCAGGACGGAGAGTCTTTGGCTGCTGCAATCGAAGATGGCCCCTCTCGTGCCACTCCTTCAAGCCCCAGCCCCTGTAGCTCGCCAGGCGTCCCCCCATCGCCCTCAAAGAAATCTGTTCCACTCCCATTAAGTGCTTCTAGAAATAGCAACACTCCTGGAAGTGTGAATGGATTTGCCTCAACCCTCTTCGCGACCAGACAACTCCACGACCGTGCAGGTGAGTCTAATTGTGTACTAAGTGTGCGCCCGGAAACCCCTACGGAAAAAGCATGTGCCAAAATGTCAGATGCACACGGCACGGCTACCCCGCAGCGTTTCGTGAACACCACGCCCATGTCCCGAAGATTGTCAACGCCCAGCGGAAATGGGGTTTTTGCACCTCCAGGGCGTAGGTCCATGTCATTTTTGGACTCTTTCCATGCCAACCTAAACTCTTCTCCCCTGGGGAAGCCGGCTGACCTTGACAATCCGTCGTCTCCTATCCCGCCTGCTGAGGCAGGCATATCACCACTCAAGAACACACCGGCAAGGCCGAGGTCACAGAAAGGATTGCTCGCATCGCTTAAAGCTGCTGCGTCTATCCAGCCGCCGACGGTTCTTGCTCCAGTGCAGGGAGAGGTTATCCTCACGCCGCCGGTTAAAATGACAGAGGAGCAGCGCCGCCATAGCCGGCTCCAGCAGCGTTTGTCTTCGCCTTTAGTGGAAAGGAGGCTTAACAAGGAGGGTGGAGAGGGGAAGGGCCAGGATGAGGACGTAGAGAAAGAAATCGCAGCGTGAAATGCCGTAAACAAGAGTTTGTACATGATACATAAACTTCATAAGGAATATTTCAGCAACAAGCACACTATTGTTAAACTCCGCCTTGACCTTCGATTTCTAGGATGCGTGCTTGCATCGTACGTGTGCATCTAAGCGTGCTAAAAATATGTGCCATGTATCTTTATGACTCGTAGTCACTGGTCTTCTAGGAAGAAAGGGATAAATTCTGAAAAAAAGACAAGAAAAAGTTCCAAGCCTACGTAGACGGCAGCATGACAAGGCTCTCTCATGTGCGTCACCCTCCACCAGGACCACGAGCAAGCCACTCGGCTTCCACGAACGACTTAAGGAGAAACGAAACGCCAAGTGAAATGTGAAAGTCCAAAAAAGGAACACGGTCTTGAGCGCAGTCTTCGTTGAAAGACGAGTCTAGTCTCGCCTGGCACACACCGACTGCGGGCGGTCTACGCGGTGCAACAGACGGCAGGCAAGCTCTTTGACGCAATCCAGGCAGGCACGGCTGGCTGAGGATTTGTTCCAGAACCAAGTCCGAGGCAGACTCCTCCATGCAAAGAAGCAGTATGGGACTGGCACAGTTGGAGAAGACTGTCCCGTGGCGCAAGTTCTTTGACTCGACCTCCGCCTCCGCCTCCACCTCCATCTTTGGATTTCCCATTCAAATCAGGCTCAAGGTTTTAGCGCGTAAGCACGTAAAATGGCCAATGAGAAGCCTGTAGAGACTGCTAACTAGCAAGTGCTTTTTACAACGGGAATCGCGGCTTTCCTTAAGTCCCAAGTGTTTAGTATAACAAGTATTTGCTAATCACGCACTTGCTTGACTGAGTCGAGTCTTGACCCTATAAGACAAGCGAGAGTCTGGACTGGGCTTGTGTGGCTAGTGTATACAGAGACCCCTCGCCCCCTCAGCATCCACTGTGGGAAACCTTGGCCTCGACGGATAAATCAACTGTTAATGCAGGAGCAAGTGATCAGCGTAATTCCGCTTTTGTTCTATCCCTATGAACGGGGCTCTGAGAGCAGTGCTCAAGTTTGTTTATTTGGGAAAAATTAGGAGAATTTGCGGGTGCATAGGTAGGGTTGTAGGGCCAGGCCTGCCATGCTCACCGAGACAGACAGGGGTAAACCCTGCCTAAACTACATATATGGGGCTTCTAGAAGGGCTACGTGACACATTTGGCGAGGGCCGGCCTCAGAGAAAAAATATGCACGAAAGGAGAGCGAGCAAGACGGACTCTTCTTTTCCTCCCGTGCTCTCCTCCCACCCCCAGATCTTAGGGATAAAGCTAACTGGAACTGCGTGCTGCCTACTTGCATTAGACAAAAAACTGACATTAGAGCGTGGTGCAAAAAGGTGATATCCTAGAGACCGGTGCATGGGCGACGCGCACTAAAACTATTTTACAGATACCAAGCGTTCATCTCGCCCCCCCCCCCAGAGGGCGAAGCTAGCTCTGCTGCGTTCCCAGTCATGACGTTGATTGCGCTTGAGACTGCCGCTGCCTTGGAGCGGCTACAATCAATCCCTCTTGGGGATTTCAAAGAAGAGAACCCCCGTGCCGCTATCCTAATAGCCTTAGGGCGTCCAGATCGCGTTAGTCAGCACAGAGCTCGTAACTTGCACCAATCAGAAGCCAACGCTAAAGGCATTCACAAATGTCTTTTCTTTCAAACAAGAGCCCAAGTCAGCAAATCCATCTATGCTAAGCCGCTTGGGGTTACAATCGTTTGGCTATCGTAGACAGAGATCATAATCACCAAAGATCGCCGTGCTGAAGGCCAAAAGTATGCAGGTGTGCTGAGCTGATTACTAGCGAGAATGCCAATGGCCAGCCGTGTCCTCTCCTGCCAAGCCTCTCTTCCTGCTCAATCGAGTCTTATCAAAACTGCCGTAGCTTTTTCGGGGAAGCGAGTCACCTGGCCTGCTGCTTGCCCATCACCTCTATCACCTTTTCGTCACATCCCATCACGTCTTGGCAACTCTTTGATATGACCCGTAAAATAGCTAGAAGTGGCAAAAATTAACGAAAATAGTGGCTAGTTACTCCTGCTTCACACAGGCGTGAAATTGGGAAGTGACGCTCTCCTGTGGCCAGCCCTCTGTATTCTTTTCCATCTTCTTTTCTAAACAGCTGATAATCATAGCTTGGTAAAGCTACTAGAGCCGCCCGCCCAGGAATGACTCTGGGTCTGGCTGGAAAGCCTCCACGAGCTGGCCTTTCTCTAGTGTTGAACTTTGTAGCTGGGGCTCGATATCCTGACACACAAACTCAAACTCAATTGCAGCTCCCTTTTTACGGTTGCCATTTCTTCGTTGCTGCCAGGGGCTTGTCCTACTTTCTGGACCTGCTCGTGCTCTTCGATCTTTCGCGTAGAGTCGCACTGATCCCAACAGGATTTTGGGTTACTTTTGACAACTTCATGTGTACAAACTGACTGGGCTTGCTCCTCGCTATGTTGCCCAGACTCGCCTCAATTCATACGGAATGTGAAAGAGATGAGAGACACATTCACAGGTTCAGAGGTACACCTGTACTGGTTGGTTGTGTATCATGTACCTGTGGTATTTCGATTACAGAAGCATAGCTACATACATGATTCGATTTCCTAGTATCAGGTACAGGGCAGATGCATTCAGCTAGAGTAAGAAACAAGTGTACATCGGCCTCTCGCTTCTGAGCTATTAGCATTCTCACCTGCTGCTCTCTTTGAACTCCAGATCAGATGTGAGGGGAAACTTGCCTCTCTGTAGGCGTCAGAGTCTGGTGATAGAGGTAGTCGTGATCGATGAAAGAAAACTAGTGCCCCCTTCGCACTTTCACCACTGATACTTCGATTTTGCGCTAAGTATTTAAAAGTTAGTTTCTCTTTTCTGGATTCTGGTTGGCCAGTTTACGAGCAGTTTACGATCAAGCCTAAGCTATGCCTCATCGCGACTAGCTTGGTGTCTACCTTTCTATGAAACTAGTCAAACTACGCACTTCCCATTCAACATCACCCACCCTTTCGCTCCGTTTGAGACACACCCCATCCCTACCTGGCACACCCCATACTCGGCCAAGCTTCGTGTGAAATCGTCCTGCAGTGTAGGCTGCATGGGGTGCATGCAATGATCTTATGTGACTTTGGAACTCCTAAAGATAGATGAGCAGCTGCTACGGGATGAAGGCAAACTATAGCTACGGACTGTACGCCTTCTCCTCTGGAAACAAGGAATCTCCTCCACATGTTTTCCAGTCTCCCAACGGATATATTAAGCAAAGCAATCCACCCTCCGTTTCGTCTTTCATTTTGTTTCAACTCACCATCACTCATCACACCTTCTATCTATACAAACACTCATATCTTCTCTTCTAGCTACTTCAGCAAGCCCTAAAATATACTTCGGCAACTCTTTGCACTTTCCAACCTTCTCTCCCTTCCCCCCCCCCTCTTCTTTTCCACTCCCCTCCAAAATGCCTCTTGCCCAGCCTACCTCTTCGAAGTCTACTTCCGCTGGAAGTCTCGGAAGAGCTCCTCGTGTCCGCCCCCCCATGATGAACTTCCCCCCTCCTTCTGCTGCTTCCCGTACTAGAAACAATGATGCCAACATGTCCGAGGTATGCTTATAACCGCTTTCTACTGTGTCATAATGAAATATCTATTTGCTAACTACGTTGTTTAGCCTACTATTGCTCGGCCTAACCTTCGGAACCGCAGCCAGAAGGCCAAGCTTGGCAGCGCAAGAAAGTCTGGAAATGCGGGCAAGCACGGCAGCTCGGGCGATTCCGCCCCTATTATCGCTGGCCGGATCGAGAAGACCCCCTCTCCCAAGAAGCGTGGTGACAAAGTCCGCCCCGGACGCCGCAGTGCCGCAATCCGCTCCCCTCTGAGTCAGCTGGCTAGGCAGTTTCCAAGCATTGAAATCCCCGACATTGACAGCTTTGTTAAACGCTCTTTTGAGGAGCGCCATGCGGAAGTCAATGTAGGCAAGAACCCCGGCAAGGTCAAGAGACCTATGAATGCCTTCATGCTGTACCGCAAGGCTCACCAGATGCTTGCCAAGACTATTTGCTGCCAGAAAAACCACCAGTATGTGTCTCAGATTTGCGGTGACTCCTGGGCGATTGAGCCTATGGCCGTTAGAGAGAAGTTCAATGTGTGGGCGAAAATGGAGCGAATCAACCATCAGGCCGCTCATCCGGAGTATAGGTTCTCGCCCAACAAGATTGAGGAAAAGGTGCCCGCCGGCGGCGACGAGACAGAGGTCGAGGACGCAGATGCCGAGGACGATCTGAGCATCACTTTTGACGCAGTTAGACTAGGCTCCCCTCACTCTAGCCACTTGGGCCAGGGTGATGTCGACATGCATGAGGCCTCTTATGGAGTTCCTCCCTCGGAGCTCCAAGTGGTCCCAGCTGCCGCCGGTGCTGTCCCTACTCAGGACACTAGCAGCTCTTTCGGAAATGGTCCTGTTTCTAGCCTGGCCCCGGCCCTGAGCCCTACCCTTGCAGCTCACGCCGAAAGCTCCCTTTTCACGACTTCTACCGAAAGTCAGCTAGCCAACGCCAGCCCACTGGCAGCCACTGGCACTCAGCAAATTGAGCCCAACATGCCTGTAATGAATGGCACCTATTTCCCTCCTTTCCCCAACACTGAAAACTTCTTTGACCCTGACGCCTATCCAAACCCTGTGGCGATGGAATTCGGAGTACCTTTCTTCAGATTTGAAGAGGAGGCTAACGCCATGCTCGAGACCTTTGAAAATGAAGCCAATGCTCACCAGGTAGTGGATGATGTGCCAGTCAACCAGGGACCCATGAACCCAGGAGAGAATTGGATGTACTTCCCTCCTACACCTAACCTCTTCGGCACCGTTGTCTGAGAGAGCCCCTTACAATATACTTGATGGCGCGGTTGTGGATATTAGCTTTGTTTGCGTTGCTAAGCTGGCTTAGTGTTGGCTTTTATTCTGGTAGTAGTTCTGCTTCTGATGTTTCTTTCTTGTTTTTTTTGATTATCTACCTCTCGTACTACTTCGAGACGACTAATAGTTTATAATTTTGCCTTTTGTTTGGCTGCTTAGTTTTGTTAGTAATTGGAATAAAATATAACTAGCTCTATCAAAATTGACTTCTTCAAGTTCGAGTGTAACTAGTAGCTAGTCCTGGAAGAAAACATGATTGGTGACATCAGAAACAACCGCATATACTTGCGTCAAGCGCCCGATAATCCATTGTCGTCTTAGTCATCAGCCACCGGCCCCGGGCGTTTCATCTCAGGCTTCTTTTGTTACCCTAACCCCAATGCCAGTTAAGACCGTTAGTCTTGAGTCCACCCCTTGTACTTGACCTGCTCTGACTCTAGCATAAGGCATATGTCAGGCTGCGCCATGCCATCGCTTATTTCCAGATCACCATGATGGGGGAAATGGCTACATTACCATCTACTACAACATAGCTGTCTAGACGTCAGGCAGTATATCCTCGTCAGGATTGGCTATCGTCCTTTCTTTGATCATCAAGATTGCATGGTTGATGCAACTTGTTTCTCTCTAAAAATACAGGGTGCCTAACAGGATCGATAGTGTTACAGCACTCTAGATCCAGCACTAGACTTGGCTCCAGAAAAGCCTTATAGCTATAGAATAAGACTCACATCATAATAGCATCGTAGGAGCACTTGAGACTAGAATCTGCCCCGCTTTGCCAAGTACACACAACGCCGCCGGATCTATGCCCATGCATGCTACAACTACAGCTAATTGGCGATAATGCATGTGTCTTTTGTCGGCCTCAGTGCTCAGGGAGACAGACATCCCTTATCAATATTCTTTACTCGGTCAAGCCACGGGGGCAAACTACAACCCTTGGTGTCGTTTCACAAGCTTCACATAGAAACTGGATTAATCTAATTAACCACCCTGATCTTGACTATGAAGCCAAGATCCAGGATGCCCAGGAAATTGGCAGGTTATTTAATTCGTTCGGTCATGATGTCATCAACATGCAGTTAAAGAGTTGCTAAAGAGCATGTTATTGTTGTGCTTCCCTGCAAGCAAAGATTTGTAGTTCTGACCCATTTTAGGACTTCGAGTCTCACGTCAGTATTTACGAGACTCATAACCATCCCCCTAGAACAACTGCCTTAGGTGG
Source organism: Ceratocystis huliohia (assembly GCA_038382965.1). Classification (NCBI taxonomy): domain Eukaryota; kingdom Fungi; phylum Ascomycota; class Sordariomycetes; order Microascales; family Ceratocystidaceae; genus Ceratocystis; species Ceratocystis huliohia. The sequence goes on along the minus strand of JAXCEX010000012.1, from coordinate 206,362 downwards.
TCATAGTAACGGCGATGGTCTTGGCACTTTGTCTAAAATACCTTCTAGTGACTTCCGTCGCATCGAGTGTGACAAGTGCTCCAATGCCGAGGATGGCGGTTGCGATGCACCCAAGGGCTTCACGTTCATGCGCGTGTGTATTGGCGAGGGTATTTACATTGACATGTACAACCTGCAAGCAGACGGTGGCACGCCAGCTGATGACTCTACTGCACGCTCGGAAAACCTAATCCAACTGTCTGAGGACATGGTCTAGTGGCAATGCTGTAATGGTCTTTAGCGGCACCAACGCTCTCTTTAGCCGTCTCGATGACAACGTTAGTATTTTCGATGACCAGAATGGCATGTCAGATGCTTGGTTCACACTGGTACGCAAGGGCGATTCTTCTGCTGACGCACCCTGCGGAAATACCTCCGAAGCTCTGATGTGTGAGCTTGGAGATAAAGCTTTCTCGCGTGGCTCGCCACTGATTAACCTTGAAACCAATGAATTCAACTACATCAGAAAAGCCTTCTCCCGCCGCGATGGAAGCCTGATGAATGATCGCGGCCCAGTCCACATTAGTCTAAGCTGGACACAGAGGGAAACTTTGCGCCAGTCCGACATGTTTGATACTTCCTAAGACCAGCAATGGTTCAACAATGTTCCCACTCTAGCTGCTAAGGGCAACCACCCCAAGGCCGCTATTATTGCCTTCTCTGGCGGCGACCGCCTCGACAAGGTGTCTGTGACCCTTGATGATACCATGATGGCCGTGGTGGTGATATGAAGGCCCTTATCCTGGAAGTTGATGAGTACTGGACCACAATCGACCTCTGCCAGGGCGAAGGCGAAGGCAAGAACCGCATCCTTTATGCTAAAGCAATTAGTACCAAGATTAGACCCTTGGAGGCGGGTAGGATGACAGAAAAATGCGACACTTACAGCGCACCGACAAACTTCCAGATTGTTGGATTTGCTGGTCAGGCTGGTGAAGGCATGGACCAGTTTGCTGTTGTCTTTGGCCTCCGGCGAATAAGACGAAGGAGATGATGCACAACATGAATTTGGGAGATAGTTTAAGTGGATTGAAATCAAGTATGCGCTCACGATGGAGCTTCACATGGTACGTGCCGTTAGGTTTAGACTTTATAGCTAACATACATGACAAGAATGCTGGTCAAGCAAGCATGCCGGTAAAACAACCCTGATATTTTCTTCTTGCTAGTCAATAAATGAATTCTCAGCCTTCTACAATGCCAATATAAATGATAAGACAAATACCCTTCTTGGACTTCAAGTCTACCGAATAGATCAAAAATGAAGTCTTGGATGCGTCCCAAATATCTATCAAGTTAAGCATAGTACTCTCTATAACAGATACCACTGAGAACCTCGCCGAAAGCACATGACACCCACGGCATAACCTAGACTAACCAAAACTCAGATCTCAACAAGAGGAGCCAGCTCTGTATCAGAACTAGAACTAGAGCATCCTCCGTCCGAGAACCTCGCCGAAAGCACATGACACTCACGGCATAACCTAGACTAACCAAAACCCAGGTCTCAACCAGAGGAGCCAGTTCTGTATCAGAACTAGAACTAGAGCATCCTCCGTCCAAGAACCTCGCCGAAAGCACAAGACGTCAGCGGCATAACCTAGACAAACCAAAACCCAGATATCGACAAGAGGAGCCAGCTCTGTATCAGAACTAGAACTAGAGCATCCTCCGTCCGAGAACCTCGCCGAAAGCACATGACACTCACGGCATAACCTAGACTAACCAAAACCCAGATCTCGACAAGAGGAGCCAGTTCTGTATCAGAACTAGAACTAGAGCATCCTCCGTCCGAGAACCTCGCCGAAAGCACATGACACTCACGGCATAACCTAGACAAACCAAAACCCAGGTCTCAACCAGAGGAGCCAGTTCTGTATCAGAACTAGAACTAGAGCATCCTCCGTCCAAGAACCTCGCCGAAAGCACAAGACGCCAGCGGCGTAATTTAAACTAACTAAAACCCAGGTCTTGACCAGAGGAGCCAGTTCTGTGATTCAGAACTAGAACTAGAGCATCCTCCGTCCCAGAACCTCACCGAAAGTACGAAGGGCCATAAGCACATCCCATGGCAACGGCAGCCGTGTCACTTCTAGCACGCTCTGCGCGTGCCCAGCAAGCTATGTGCTGGTTGATGCGCCAGTTATTGCCAGATGGGTGAACAAGTTCCGAACAACGCTGAACTCCATTGTCTGGGATTGCCGCAGATTTGCGACACTTACTGGTGACCCTTCTGGACGTTAATGGCCCTGGGGAGTCGCTGGTATGCTCTGTGATATAGCAAAATCGCGTTCATGGGCGTCCTAGCCTCACCAGGGTTCTTAGCGGCATCCAACTCCCTGTATCGTTCTTCAACGGGGTGGTTGACTCGAGTTGCTGGGCTCGTCCTTCCAGCGGCTAGACTGATGCTGTGGCTCAGCAACAGCAGACTATCGATGCAAGCAGAGTAGTTAGCAAACAGCGGCCTTATTGCAATACAGGAAATAGTAGTTACAAGCATACCCCAGAAATGCCGATGTTCTCACCCAAGGCCTGGGAAATGGTGAAATTTAGGGCGGGATACTGCAAGTTACAGGAAGTTAGAATAAAGTCCGAGTTATCATTCCAGTTGATAGACTTACCTCCATGCCATTGGTTTCTGACCTCCAGAACCTGTCTCCCATACTGTACTTGGAGGGACAAGTGACACCCACCGTGACGAGATGGACGCCGGAAAGTGGGTTTGAGGAAACGGGCTTAATAGGGTGCATCATTTTGAAGTAAAGGTGAAGAACAAATAAAGAAAAGAGTGGAGGAGATTTTTGAAAAGTGAAAAGCAAAGAAAGGAAGAGAAAGAAAAATGCAATGGGAATGTCCAAAGAACAACTGATATATGCCTCGGATTTGTGTTTGCTTGAGTTACCGGGTTATTAGAAGAAAAGATGTCTCGCCATGTGTAGCATACTAGTGATGAATTGCGGCAAAAGTAGAGACAAAATGAAGACCGAATCTTCCCCCTAATATACCTGTCGAGATGCTGACGTGTTTTCAATGGACGAAACGGAGTACATGGCCTCATCGAAACTGTCAAGAAGGAGGTTGCCTTCATCCCAAACAGCGCATTGGATATGGAGTTCCAAGGCCGCCCAAGATAATTTATTGCATGCACCGTACGCTACTTACACAGTAAAAGGCCCGGCCCAAAATGGGGCAAGGGGTGTGTCTGAAAATACCAAAAGAGCCTGCTCCAATGAATAAGAACGCGTAGCTTGCCTAGTGGCATTGTACGGTGACCAGAAAGCTAAACGCAATGAGGCATGGCCTAGGCTTGTTCGTAAACTAACTAACCAGATCCAAGAACATGAAAACTGGAATTTTGGGTTATCTGTGTCGAGACGCATTTAAATGGTCAAGATATGAGGAGAGCATTAGTACTTTCCCATCAATGGCTACTACCGCCATCACCACGCCTGTAGAGAGGCAGGTTGTCCTCGCCTGTCCTGCCCCCTGCTCCTAGCCATGAGGCGGCCAAAGATAGCAGCAAGTGGACAGGCTGATTGCCCGGAACCCAGAGACTGAAGCACGCATGTTTCTTACTTCAGGCGCAGCAACTAACAGGCAACCAAGCGCTAGACATACACGGCTTTGCTTTCCCAATCAAAGGGCTGTAGGTAGACAAACAGTATATCTGTATATGCGTACATGTCTGCTATCTCTTTCGCATTCCAGACGAATCAGGGAGAGATTGGACAAAAAGTCGACGATCAAACCAAGCCAGATTGCACACATGAAGTTGCGAAAAGCAATCTAAGATCCAGCCGGCACCAGTACTGCTCTCTATCTGTTATAGCAAGTCAGGCCTAGGAAGTGCAACAAGCCCCTAGCGAAGGCATAGCAAAGATAAAAGCTCAGAAACCAGACAACCATACAAACAACAAAGATACAATATAGTGCGGTAGCTGAAGCTTGCATCAAAGAAGCAGTAGAGAAAAACAGTCCTTTATAGGTCTTTCCATCCAAAGATGTGATTTGAAAGATACTTCATTTCAGCTGACAGGTAGACTGTATGGTCTGCACAATAATTAGAATAGAACCTGGCCAGCTGCTTCTTTATAGGCTTGCACTTACCGTTCATGTCTGAGGGGATAGCCGTTGTGCATTGCACAAATTCCATCTGCTTCGCACATCCACATCTATACTTGGTCATCCTCCAGTCACACATGATGACTCAAAATCGAGTAGTTCCAAAGTTGACGTATTGGTATTGCGCAGTAACTCTGTAGTGTATATTATAGGCCTCAATGAGACAATAAGTATACTAAGCGATACTACCTCACAGAGAGCTGGGTTGTGAGGCTTCACTGCCGTCCTCACTTTCAGCACTGACACACATGTCATTGTCATCGTCGTTGCCCTCGCTATTTTTCTCACTGCTATCCTCCTCGGTGCTTCTGTTGTTGCCCCCACCATCACTCTCATTCATATTATCTCTAATAAATACACTTTGAACAAGACGGCTAAAAGGCTGAAGATCAGGCAATTCACATATGTGTCATGCTTAACAGCTAGCTGTGAAACAGTATATGATTTCCCTGTCCCTGATGGTGCAGCAATCGATGTGTAGGGGGATGAATGCTCGAGTCTGGATTGTATGAACGACTTGTGATTTGCAGTAAAGCTGCCACAGAGACGTTGACTAGGATATCCATGTGTAGGATGAGTCCTTTCAGGAATTCTGAACGCCAGTTCTATCGGACTTTCTTTTTCCGGGGGGGGGTTGGGATAGAGCTTCTTGGCCAGCTTTTCGACTTTGCGAATAACTCTCTTGACCTCAGGAACCATGATTTTGTGGACAGTATCATCTGGAAAGGGTTCGTGACAGCACCACCTTTCGTAGTAGCTACTTTTCAAGACAAGATGCACTTTGAAGTTGTTAAGATTGACGCCTCGATGATTTCCTTCGACAGTGTCGAGCTGCATTCTAAATTCCGGGGATAGCCTGGCAATTGCTGCAATACATGCAAGAAAGTTGTGACTTGAACTCATCTTAGGTTAATGAGGCAAATGATGATGGAGCTTGGACGTCCTCAGGCCAATTCGCGTATCAGCGGACATCTTCAAATGATGTGAGGTTTGCAGTCTTACTGAAAAAAGGCCAGTGGGTGCTCGAGTAGCCATATTGAAAGTATCAAGGCTCTTTTAGCCCGGTTCTACTGCAATGATGAAATCAGTATACGCATGCAGCATGACAGTCTCAATATCACTTGCAGAGATGAAAAAAAGCAGGATTGTCGGTAAAAGTCAATCTAAACGTGGATAACTGTGAGAATACCGGTGACCGTGCTCAAACCCCTTCTGTCTACAAAGGTGGCGTGAATTCGGTCTTTTTGGTAATGTCTGGTTTCTATTCTCTATCTATCGCAAGGTGCGGTCTGTCACATGGTAATAGCGGACGACCCGGGCCAGGGCGGTGTGGCCAGGGCGGTGTGGCACGTGCCATGGCTTAGTCATCCCTATTCTGCCACTCTTATAGACCGCCTTATGGACCACATCGACAAGGATGCTCATAGTGCATAATAGTAGACAGGGGTAATGACAGTAACCAAGGTAGAGAAGCGAAATATTGCTAGGCTCTATTTTTTCAAGTTTGATAAGACAAGGAAATCAAGAAAGTGTATTGAACTGACGTACACTAGATGAGAGTCGATGCCTAAATAGCAATAGTTTGGAGCAGGAATAAAATTCGCTGATTCATGGTATAGAACTAGAACATGATATGCTTGCTTGTGCTAGAATATGACTAAGCTGACATGGACAATATCACGTGCTGATAGCCCCAGATTACTAGAAGCAGATTCTCCACAACAGTTATGATGCTCTAACCCTACTTATTTAGGGTAATATCGTGTAAATCCTAAATTTGAATTGAACATTTAGCAGAACCTCATCGATAACACGCAATGTATACAATCAATAAACTCATCCTTCTGTTGAATTATTTTACTTTGATACACTGGCTTTTGTTGGCTAACCAGCTTCCTGAGCCCTAGTTCTCCATATATGCTGCCTCCAAGACATCTCGGACTCCAGACCCCGAGTATCCATTGCTCCAGCTTAGACTAAACCAAGTAATCTCGTTTGACACAGACAACAACTCGCAAAAGTTAAGGCGTTACTGTCAACTTCACGTGCCTGAGACAGTGGTAGGTCCCGTCGGGCCTCCGAAACAAACGAATTAAGCCAGCCTCATTCAGTTCTATAAGAATTCCCACATCCCCTAGTCAGAATGTGAAGCAAGCAACTTGGATCAACACTGCCAACGCCAGTATCCAGTATCTTGTCCGGAAAGTTGAGGACGCCTCAGTACTTCCAGTTTCTCCTTACTTGCTGTCATCTTTCTACTGATGATTATGGTCTATTACCCACTAGCGCACAACCTCTACAAGAGTTGTTGGTTGTAGGAGAGTCTATTACCTCAAGAATAATCGTTGCTAGCTACTTTCGAGAAAAGGGGATACCTATCATATAAAACATACAGGTACCGTAGATCATCTTGCATCTGGTCCATCGCGCAAGTTTAAAACTAATAAGAGTCTCATTCAAGCCTGTTTGACAAGCAGAGATGTCTAGCTCTACGGAATCACCATGAAGCTCTTCAGAAGGAGGGCTATGAAAAAAAGCGACCTTCCATCCTACCATTTTAGAGGTCTAACAAATTAGGCTGCTATAAAGCTAGATAAATTTAATTAACTATCTCATCTCAGACTATAAACTAGATGATAAACTATATCTGCGCCGGGGAGACATTCCTATTACCATTGCTAGTAGGCAGATGGGTCATTGCGAACGTTTGTCCGGCGATCGCTGCGGAGATTGTGCCCGGTTGAGCCAGCGCCAGCATTCAAGTCATCCATACCACCCATGCCTGCGGCCGTGTTGTCTCCCTGCAAGCTGCTGCGAGGGACAGAACGCAAATCGTCGTGTCCAGCAGCTGCAGCCTTGGTTTGCGAGCGTGTCTGTCTGTCAGCTTCAGCAGCGCGCTGTTTGGTCTTGCCGGCCTCGTGCATTTGGTTGTAGCGCTCCTGCTCCTCGCGGTTTCCTCTCAGGCCAGCTGCAGCCGAGCCAACAGCGCCCTCTACGCGCTGACTAGCACCATAAGCTGCATCCTTGCGACTCGCAGTGCTAGACTTTTGGTCCTGTTTATGTGAGTAGCTGCCAGGCTCTTGCTGTTGGTGGTACTCGCCCTCCTGGAACTGCCGGCCCTGTTGAGCTTGGAACTGCTGGGTTGATGATGGGTGGGTTTGGCCGTAAGTGCTCTCGCCGGCCATACTCTGGTTAGCCATGCCCTGGCCAGCCATGCCCTGCTGTCCGTAGGTGTTCTGCCCAGCAACACCCTGGTCATGCATGTGACTGGTTTTACCAGCCTGCTAAAAGTTTGAAAGATGTTAGCACAATATCTAGTCATAAAGTGATCTCAGACGGGGCAGGTCGGCTTACGGTTCCACCAAGTCCACCAGCTGTAGCCATGCCAGCGTCTGCGCCACGACCCTCCTTCCACTGCGGGTTGCCCAGGTTTGAGTTTGCGGGATCGTTGGAGTGCATGCCGGACTGGGATGGGTTGTAATCAGAACCGCGCTCAGCCGCATGGCGCTGCTGTTGGGCGGCATCCTTGCCGTATTGGCTAGCGGTCTTTTCGTTTTGGGCGGCAGCCTTCTTTGCAGCTCCCTTGGCCTTGGTCTCTTCATTGCCAGTCAAGCTGCCGATGCCTTGCTGAATGGTGCCAGCAGCGGACTCCATCATGGACTTCATAGTGGATCCCTGGGTGGCAGCGCCCTTCTCGGCAGCATCAGTTGTGTTTCTCAGATTGGAAGACATGACCGAGAAAGGAGAATTGGTGTGTAAGTAAACAAATGGACGTGAATTTATGGATGGATGTAAATGTGCGTGAGAATTGATTTACAAGTTTTCATGTGTGTAATTAACGACAATCACAAGTTCACAACGACCAAGGTGTGGGCTTTATATGAAAATCGGTGACAGGCCAGCAGACCAGTAGGCCAACAAGAGCAGCGGGCCTAAAGACCAGCAGGCCGCCAACAAGTCAACATTTCTCGCCATTTTGCCTTCCTTACTCATGCCTATAGCTTACACAAAATCCTAGGCCACATGTATGTGTACACGCCTATAGTTTCTTGGCTCTCAACTCTTGGCTCTTACCTTTTTAGCTTCCTAGCTTCTGAGCTCCTAGCTGCCCGGCTCCAAGCTGATAGCTCTAGGTCTAGCCTCTCGTAAGCTCATGACGCAGCAGCAACAAACTAGCGCTTGTAGCTTACAGTCGCCAACATCAGAAGCAAAGTCAGACTAGGGCAGCTTTTGATTCGCCTCAGCAGGGAAGGACTAACAAAGGCAAACGTGAAGGCAAAGGCGATAGTGCAAGATACAAACACCATGTGACTGCGGTCATTCGCGTATCCAAAAGACATAAGCTGCTTGCTTATACAGGACCAATTTGGAGAATTTCCTGTGTCTATTCTCTAAAGTCAAAGAGATTTGCCGCTTGCACCACGACGTTTTCCCGTCTACACTGTAATTTCTACGGTCTTTTGAATCAGAGTTCGGCAAATGTAGCACAAACAAGCTTAGTTTGACTAGATATACGGATACAGCTCCGCACCATGCCTCAATTGAGCATAGCTCTGTGTGTAATCATAGTAATATTCTACATTCCAAGGCTGTCTCGCCGCCTGGGCAGTTGGAGCTTGCACAGTGAGAGCTTGTAAAGCCAAAGTCTCATGTTATCGAGGGCTATGCTATCAGATGTTTTGTTGCTGCGTCCCATGTCTTCATATCATATTCGCCACTAATTCCTAAGAGAGTCGACACAATCTTGTAGTGTATTGTGAAGAACAGGTGCTGGAAGGTATACTTACTACCAAAGATCAAGCTTATCTTCCCACCAGTAACCCTGCCACCCTGTTTGGTTTTCTATCCCTTTCTCGCACTCTAGTAGCTTCATCAACAGAAGATATCTATACAGATATCCTGCTTGCCAACTCCTAAAGTAGGGGTTGTAGTTGAAATGGAATTAACAAAGTGCCAGTTGCCTTTAGCCTCTATCGCTATCTGTGAGATTTTCAAAGCCCAAGCAAAAGACCCAAACTATTAACCAGAAATTAGCCTAGATTCTAGCTATAGCTTCTGATGGCCACACTGCCTTGACTCTTCGTATCATCTGCCAAGCTTCAGGCTGCGAAGAGTAGCCAATGTTCTAGATCAGACGACATGGCATCTCCATGGCCTGTGTGGCAAGACTAGCAACATTCTTTAGTGAAGGTGGCTAATAAGTATCGTCTTTCCACAGCCAGCCGTAAATTCACAGCCGTTCTTTTACATAGATACATAGCGGGCTTCCTTTTAGGCAGTAGCATATCGTTAGCCTATATTCTACATCAGCAGCTTCAGCCCGCCACGACTTGCCTTCGAAGATATTGGAAGTCCAGGCCCTAAGGATGGAGGTATCCTGTAGCACAGATCACCCCTTTAGGTACCTAAAAATCGGGAAAGGCATCTACTTTCCTTGAAGCATATATGCCTACATCATAGAGACCCGGCATCATTTGGTGATGTACTCCAGAATCATAACAGCCAACAAGTGCAGCCACTCAACTTGGTGGCATTTAGCTCTTCGTTGAATCACCCCCTAGACTTGTTAATGGAGCCCTTAATTTCTTTGTAGGTCCTAAGAGGCTGGTGTCGATTCTACATCTTCCACATCTCCCATTTACGAGTAGTGTTGAGACTCGCGTTTTATTGAAGCAATTTTAATGCCCTTTACGCTACCTCTAAACTAAGTGTAGACATGAGATGAGAACATGTTTTTTATCCTCAACATTACTTTCTATCAAGGCACTAGTAGAATCAAACTATTCGCAATCAAACTTCTGTGTAGATCAACGACGGTAGTTTTCAACTAGTAAGTCTTGGTTTCCCTCGTTCTCAAGAGAATTCAGCTGACTCTGGCCTGCCACTAGGGATATCAGGAGATTAACCAAACCAGTCTTTCATTCATAAACTAGCCACAGCTTCCCCCCAGATGTCCAGCAATGGCACACAAGATAAGCCACGGCTATTCGGGTGCCCCCCATAGAGAAGCCATTGTACTACGAAGACCCATGTGCCCAGATCAACCCCCGGTTAGAAAATACAGCTATCTCGCGCCAGGCTACTACACGTGCATCAGGAGACCTCACATCATCTCCAACGTAGGCATCATTCCGTGATGCCTCAAATAACGCAGGCAGAATTACGGCGGTCAACAAGTCCAGCCAACCGAAGGTCATCCACTTCTCTCAAACGCCATTCAATTAGGAAGACACTCGCACGGTGCGGGTGCAAACTCTCAAAACAGAAACCCCCAGGTGCTTGCTTGTCTCACCCACTCGTAGCTTCACAATACGTCGTAGGAATAGAAATAGAAGGAGGCCAACTACATATCAAGAGGCCAAACCATCCCAGCTCACACGTCCCGCCAAGTAAGCAACATTCATCATGTCTTCAGGTTTCTTGGTCATTAAAAGCAAGGATATGGATATAACATACAGTAACACCGCCACTACCAAATCATCAAAATTGAAAAAAACCCCCAGCCCATAAAAATGATACACAAAAAGGAATAAATATTCACGCCTCCCCTCATCTGTTCCGGGTGATCGCGCATCAAACGTAAGCTGCTAGGTAGCCAGTCCATGGCCTGTTCTTTTTTTCCCAGCCCGATTTCGGTCTACTAGTGCTGGCTCCATTGGATAGTGTTCAGGTCAATTCCTGCCTGCACCATTTCCCACAGCGGACTCAGCTCACGCAGGAACGTCACACGCTCCCGCATAGCCTTCAACACGTAATCAATTTCCTCCTCGGTTGTGAACCGGCCAATTCCAAACCGGATGCTACTATGTGCGCTCTCGTCACTGTTGCCCAGCGCACGGAGGACATATGAAGGCTCCAGAGAGGCCGAAGTACAGGCGCTGCCAGAAGAAAGAGCAATATCCTTAAGCGCCATGAGAAGAGACTCGCCCTCAACATAGGCAAATGAAACGTTCACACAGCCAGGGTAGAAGTGGTTGGGGTCTCCGTTCTGGCTAGTGTGTTCCATAGCCAGAAGGCCGTTCAGAAGTCGGTCAGAGAGGGTCTTGATCCGCTTGGTATCGTACTAGAGAAAATCAACAATTGTTAATCAGAAAAGTTCACGCAAAACAGTGCAGTGGAATACATCAGTGTCGATTGAGGGTCCAGTGTCAGAAGTTGCTTTTTAACAACATACCACGCCGAAACGGGTTATTCAGAAAGCCATGCATGTAAATAATTGGAGCAAGTCATCATTCTGGATGGGTAGGGGGAATTCAAAAAGGAAGTGGGAAAATCAAGACTTACCGCCATCTCTTCGCGGGCGATGCGGCACGCTGCACCAAACCCAACAACCAGAGGGGGCGCCAGTGTGCCGCTTCGCAGTCCACGCTCCTGACCACCTCCGGTAATGAGGGGATCAAGACGCACACGGGGTCTCCGTCTCACATAACAAGCACCAATACCCATGGGGCCATAGATCTTATGCGATGAAAGAGACATCAGATCAATGTTCATAGCATTCACATCCAGCGGGATCTTGCCAGCAGCCTGTGCGCCATCACTATGGAAGAAAACCTTGCGCTCACGGCACATCTTACCAATCTCCGCAAGAGGCTGAATCACACCGATTTCGTTGTTGACAGCCATCACACTGACCAGGCACGTCTCGGGCCGGAAAGCAGCGCGGAGGTCTTCAAGATCAATCAAGCCGCCCTTTTTAACAGGGAGATAGGTAATCTCGAAGCCCTCGTCCTGTAGATGTCTGCAGCTGTCCAGAACACACTTGTGCTCAGTTTGTGTTGTGATGATATGGTTCTTCTTTTTGGAAGAGCGGTTGAAGAAACGGGCAACGCCCTTGATACTCATATTGTTGCTCTCAGTAGCACCGCTAGTGAAAATAATCTCCTTGGGGTCGGCACCAATCAGTGCAGCCACTTCGCCTCTTGCCTCTTCTACAGCCTGTTCGCTTTCCCAGCCGTAGGCATGTGTCCGTGAGTGGGGGTTTCCGTAGACACTAATATAGTAAGGCAACATGGCATCAAGGACTCTAGGGTCAACAGGAGTTGTAGCTTGCATGTCGAGGTAGATAGGACGTCCTTCTTCCTTGGAAGCGTCTTTCATGATATCTAAATAGCAGAGGTTAGTCAGTCACAAGTTATTAATGGGCCAACACTGGGTAGGTGTCCATGGAGAGAGAGCAAAAGGTTCATCATAGTGGTATATTACTCACCAGCCATGGCATTCTCATGATCTCCCTCCTGAACACCACCACTAGAAGCAGAGGCAGACGTGGTCACATCGTGGGCACCAAGCTTCACAGCGGCAGCGGCCTCGGTCTGCACCTGAGCACTGTCTTGTCTTGAGCTCGACACAAGCCTTCTCTGAGCAGCAGCCAGTGCAGCTGGAGTGTGAGTCATGTATCTCGATGAAGACACAGTCGACCGCAGCGCCTTAGGCTGCAAGAGAGGACTGCGGCTGCATGATCGAATTGTTTGCCTTAACAAAGCCGAGGATGTGATAAAAGACATGATCAGAATGTGCAATGTGAATTGGGTAGAAAGAGGGTGAAAAGACAGGGGAGAAAAAAAGTTCTTCAAGATAGAAAAAAAAAAGCACGGCCCTTTTTTCTTTCCTTTCTACATTTCTCCATTGTTCCCCGCTTATTTTCACTGTGGCGGCAGAGCTTTTCGAGAGGAACAAACGGAAGTTGTTGGGGGAAGCACTAAAAGAAGGAAGGAGCAGTTGTGGCTGACCGTGAGGCCTGCTAGTCAGCGACGCCTCACTTGTCATCACAGCGTGCATTTGTTCAGTAGTACCAAGAAAGTATTATTACATCCATAATTGCCAGCAGCTATGATTTGCACGCAAAATCAGAACTTCCAGCTAGCTCGAAGCAGCCCAAAGTCGCTTGGTAAGGTCTCTGCTCTTATCAGTATGTACCAGATATACCACTTGTACAGTTGTGATTCAAAAAGAGGCTCTTGGCCCTTTCAATTACTGTACATGTTGTTGTCTTGCCTCGCCCCAACACACCATGTAGTAGTCTACTATCAATATTGTTGTTAGTGCTATCACTCGGGAAATATACCATTACTACTGGTGAGCTAAAATTCTACGCATTAGATAGCGCTTGAACATAGAGCCATTGTTATTCATGATTCTCTTGGTAATTTTCATGACAAATGTGAAGTTTATTAGTTTTTAGCTAAAGAAATTATTTCTTCAGCCACAATTACCTTTCATACACTTTCTCAGCAACAGTTGTTTTTTTAAAAGGCTCCGGTTGCCTCATTCCAATTCTACAATCAATAAACGACAGTACCGCCTTTTTAGACTCTTGTAACTCTTGCTGATTCTTGTAGAGCGGACACGGCGAAATTTAAGAATGCTATTAGTGAACTATTGGAGGCGTCCGTTAGAAATTCAAAAGTTGATATCCTGGCGATTACCGAGAATAATGCTGGATCTTTTTAAGAGGAGGAGATCTCGCCTTATTTTGTAAAGCCCTGCTTTACCGCAAAAAACCCTCGTCCATTGTTAGGGTCTGGGTCAATTAGATCTCTAGCCTATTACGTAGCTGTACAAATTTTTGCTAAAACGGACTGTGAGTTGTGTCTCATTCTCAACCTCATTGCTATCTCTAATCTCACTACTTAGACCAAGTCAAAAAGTGGTATTCGCCGCACTCATAAACAACAGCCAAGTAGATAAATGCTAAAGTTCTTGAGTCCCTCTATGAATCAAGCCTGACTTGCATTTAAAAAGCACATGGCGAGTCGTACGGTTTATTTATTTCTTCATAGCACAGAAACCCAGGTGTCAACCTAATCTTTGTGCTCATTGATGTTTTAGGCATAATATTTTCCATCTCCGAACAGTATGTACTTTAGCAAACAACCTTGATATGCTAATGCCGACGTGCATGCTCTATTAGATACGAGCTATTTTGGATGTCGGAAGCAGCGATAGTCTGAATCAAGACCATACTTGTTGCCGGCTCTCTCTACTTCTAGAATCAGCGAGTGGTCCAAACAGCCAAGGTTGGCATTCCCTGATGGCATTGACCAGTCATTTTAAAACAAAAGTAAGATACTTGCATGGTAATCCGTTCGCTCCACTGCTCCACCAAGTCAATTTAGCACCATCAAAATGGTCAACCTCTGTGTTCAAGAGTCTCGTTTCAATACGCATCCTCCTCGGAAGAATTGGACCATTGTTGGTCGCTCAAAGCACTAAATCTGCTAGGCATTAAAATCAAGAGAAATCTGCATCACCCAAACCTGGTAGGTCCTGAGCGGTGCAGTTTTAGCGAAAACGCACTGCAAAATAAATAAGCCAAGCGACATTGAGTAATGTCGAGATATATGACGTTCAATACCTACGAGTCTCGAGGCATGGTATGTATTGGGATTAGCAAAAAGCATTGTAAAATCGCTAGTATGGTACTCCCTGTTAGACCCAGTTCTCCACAATGACTTTTAGGGTAGCTAGAGGGCAGCCCATACATAAACCCATAGCGGTGCAAATAGGATCACGTGACTTTTTGCGCCGCTGGGGGTGCAAATAATATGTTATGTAAGCTGCATTCTGTGTGTAAGAGATATCTCTTGCACATCTGCACACACACGGAAATAGCATTCATTTAGGAAATTGAAGAAGGAGATTAAATTACTGTAGGTAAAGCTATTCAATACATCGTATATCACCTATTTGCTATATACCGATTTGCCTGAGGCCGTGAAGAAAACACAACATATTATCGTAACATACGGCAAACACGATACAAGTAAATCACTTCAACGCGCGTAATATAAAGCAGAGCTTTTCTTCTTAGAAGAAGTTCTCTATTCCTTCACTATAGACCATTGTCAACATGAGTAACCGCCACCAAAGCCGGCGTCAGAGCCGTCAAGACTTCCCCATCTTCGTGGATAATACAGCAACACCAGCAGGGCCTTTGACAATAAACCAGAACAACCAGTTCATCCTACGGCCTATTGCAACTAATTAACAGGGGCTACCTGGAGAACGCTTTGCTCAACCATCAATAATCACATTTCCTACTGAACTATGGAGGGCTTATAATACCTTGCCAACAGATCCAAACTCTCCCGCCAAGCGCTTGCAAGAGTCCAAAGCACACAATATACTCCTCGGGGGCATCCCATATATCTCTCATGCCTGGCCGCCTTCTCTGGGTGCGTCCATTGAAGTGGGGCTGGCCTCCATCCTTCTCTAGGCGCAGCCCTTACAGTGTTGTTGTCGAGGTTTGGGTAGGAGCCTGCAAGAGATGCTCGTAGCGTAGAGGGCATACCTTGGACCTCATTGTGTGGCCATAAGCATGACATTTGGAACACTTTGGCGGTGCCTTCGACTGTGCTGCCCTTTCAACACCTTCAAATGCAGAAGGCTCACGTTGTGTGCTTGTTGACGGCAGTATTGAACTGGCCGCTAGACGATCAAACTGCCTGCGAGGCTCAATGATAAGCTGGGGAGTTCCTGAACGTTGGAGATACCAATGGGAATGGAAGTGATGCAGTTGAAGGGGCTGATCTTGCTCTAGCAGACGCTGAAGGATATGAGCACAAGGCAGACCAAGACTTTTGGTGAAGAGCCCTGTACATATAGGGAGTTCTTTCGATAGTCGTTCCCGTTGAACATCAACCTTCCGCAATGCTTCATGTGATATCCAACCATGGATGTTGCCATACAATGCCTTGGATAGTTGAAGAGGTATGCTGACATGCTGCCTGACTTGGTTTGCCTCGAGTTCGGTGAGTTGGTTCGATAGAACAAGCTTGATAATCCTCCAGGCTTCAAAGAGGTCAACCTTTGAGGTTCTCAAGTGAGATTTGACAACACTGTGAATGCCCTCACAACGTGATGTAACATATTCCTCAAAATGGAGGTATTGGTTAACCCACGCCTTAACAAACCTCTCCTTATAGAGATCCAGCCAGGTCTCCATAATATAGCCCACCTCTCTAACGTGCCCAGGGATGTAGCGCTCCTTGAACTTCTCGAGGACACTGCATTCATACAAGCAAGGCAGCGATCTGTAAGTATCACAGATGGAATGGCCACTCCATAAAGCTCATACATATGCCGTAGACGTGAAAGAGCCCAGATAAAGTCTTCTTCTTCTTCGCCACTAAGGAATGCAAATGCAATACAGAAGGATCGTCGACAAGCATCAACACCAACTATATCAAGAAGGGGCATCTTGTACTTATTGGTCTTGTACGTACAGTCCAATATAAGCACTTCAGGGTATAACTTAACATATCCTATTGACTTTGGATGTGCGAAGAATACTGCTGAAACTCTATCACTCTCGTCAAGACGAATTCGACTCCAGAAGCCCTCGCTCTCAAGCTGATTAACAAGAGCATGCATATTGCTTTGACCTCGAGTAAGCTCTCGTTTGCCCCGTGCAATGCAATTGTAGATATCTTGCTGCGTGGCAAGTGTATTCGAGTTCTCGCGTAAGTGAGATCTAATCTCCTTTGGCGCAATACCGGCACTGGCGAGTTGCTGGACTACTGATTCGTCCTGACTTGATAGTTGACGATGTGTCGGATGTGCTAGTTGACTGAAGCTTGGTTCGTGATTGTGTACATTATAACCATCTCCAAGGCGATAGCTCAGACTCCATGCAGTCCCACACAGACTTTCCTTTGCTAGGACAGAGAAGCGGCATCCTATACGGCGTGATGTTGTGTTCCGCAGTTGTTTCTTCGAGGCTGAGGGGGAAGGACGAGGCCCTGCTCCACGGTCACAGTTGAAGGTAGTTATATTTCTTCTACTGACAGTCCGCCTGGATCTTCCGATCACAAAGGCATAACCTCGTGGTGCAGCCCAAGCATTAATTGCTGCACGTAGTTCCTCCCGTGAGTGAAACTCGCCTTCGGGAGGAAGTACATCATCAGGGAAGCAACGAGGAACGGCAATTGGGTTCATTGTAGCTGAGAAAGAGAGAAAGTGCGATAAGTTGAATTGATGTTGTTGTAGAAGCTGCTGGGCGTTGAAATGCGTGTTCAATTTACGATGAACTTGAATAGATTTAACGTCTACGAGATCAATTTACGATGTGTTACCCCTTTTCAGCTTACATAACATATTATTTGCACCCCCAGCGGCGCAAAAAGTCACGTGATCCTATTTGCACCGCTATGGGTTTATGTATGGGCTGCCTAGCTAGAGGGCTAGCTTAGTAATCAGCCGATTTTCAGAACCACCAGGTATTCAGAGAGCCTTGCTCTTCGCTCCACCGCTCTACCATCTTAAGACATAAGCACTATTTAACCCGAATATAAAATAAGTAGTAGACTAGTCTACAAAGCCCAAGGTGTGGCGTTGCTACATTTAGGCACAGTCCTATTGCGAAATGAACCGATAGCAGCAACAGCCAAGCAATGGCTATTCTTCAGCAAAAAATCTGGACAAGAGTATTCTGGCTGATTTGCTGCGGATGAAAATCTGCAGACTTTGTTGTTGTTGTTGTTACTACCGCTTTTGTTACTACAGTTGGCCGTCTTGCGTACTTGCTACTTAACCGTCTGCCTTGACTCAGCCACACCGTACTGACTTGCCCCACCACAGCCTCATCCCAATCATCGTCATACCCTCTGCTACATTACATTCCAGACAGTTCTAGGTTCCAGCAATAAGGACAGACTGCAGAAGAGCAGGAATACGGAACATACTACGGCAAGCATATATAAGTAGTACTTGTATTTACGCATGTGCCTCTACCTGCATGGATGTACCACTTGATTTGCCCTATCAACCTGTAGTCACTAAAGTCGCAGCTTCTTCCCTGTCCTCATTGCTACAAAGTGCCCCATTTTTATTCCCGTTCACTGTTCTTGGCACTACTGGACTAGGACTATCTTTTGCTCTCTTTGCCCAAGTGCCCTGCAAAGTGAGCTTTTACCCTGGCTGGTTGCCTCTTCTTAAACCTTGGAGGCGAGTGAGCAAAAGGAAGGAAAAAAAATCATCATCATTCCGAACCTTTCCAATTCATCCGTCTATCTCTTGAACCTGAAACTGGCGGCTTTATCTACTTTGCTTCCCGTCGTCCATCTCCAGAAACCGAGACCCCCCTCGACACTATCGCAATACCTCTGCAACAATGAGTTTCAAAGGTCTAACGAAGAGCATTCAGCGTGTACGTATGAATCCTTCTTTTTAATGCTTGGTGACTTGAGGACTGCTGAAACCCCGCCTCGAAGCCTGGTTGCTCTGTTATCGACAAATCCCCAGGCCTGCAAATCACCGCAAGTGCGGAGAGCCAGACAGCAAGCTCGCCTTATAAAAGAGGCTGCCATGCTAGTTCGTGAGCTTTTGTTGCCGCTTTGCAGCCTCTCCAAACTAGAACCCTGACACAGTCACATCACGATGGCCTTCTCTCTCCCTCTCTCTCTCTTCTTTACTGTCCCACAAAGCCTCATACCTATTCATAGCTAACATCTCCTTCCGCTCCTGCAATGGCTTTTACATAATAGGCGCCGCAACAATTCAAGGCCAAGTTTAGTATTGGCGAAAACACCAAAGACCCCGTCTACACCGATGCCGAACGCCGCTTTGCTGAGCTTGAAAACGAAACCAAAAAGCTTCACGATGAAAGCAAAAAATACTTTGAGGCCATCAATGGCATGCTCTCTCACCAGCTAGAGTTCAGCAAGGCCATGACAGAAATCTACAAACCCATTTCCGGTCGTATGTCGGATCCCGACTCGCTCAAGATCGAAGGGAATCCCGATGGAATCCGCGCATGTGAAGAGTACGAGTCAGTGGTCAGGGATCTTCAAGAAACTCTGAAACCAGAGCTTGAGATGATAGAGACCCGGATCATCCGCCCAGCCAACGATCTACTAGAGGTTATTCAGGTCATCCGAAAGACCGCCGTCAAACGTGACCACAAGCAGCTCGATTACGATAGACACCGCACGACCCTCAAGAAGCTCCAAGACAAGAAGGAACGCACTGCCAAAGATGAAAAGAACATGTGGAAAGCCGAGAACGACGTTGAGCAGTCAACCCAGGAGTTTAACTACTACAACGATTTGCTCAAGGAAGAATTACCCAAACTTTTTCATCTAGAGACCCTGTTTATTCAGCCTCTTTTCCAATCTTTCTACTACATGCAGCTCAATGTATTCTACACCTTGCACGAGCGCATGCAGCAGGTCGACATTGGATACTTTGACCTAACCCTAGATATTGAGGAGGCCTTCCTCCTCAAGCGTGGCGATGTTCAGGAGCGGGCCGAGGCTCTGACCATTGTGCGCTTCAAGACAACTGGTCGTCCTAGACCGCCCAAGTTTGCTAAGCCAGCCTTGGAGGGTAGGACGCCTGGTCTTTTGACTGCCGGCCCATCCGCATCATCATCCTCGCCAACAGCTACACCAACACTTACTTCAGCGCCGCCCGCAACAGCAAAGTATTCTCTGCCCTCGTCATCTACCTCCTCGTCCATCCCCAGCTCTTCTTCCTCACGGTTACCCTTCCACAAAAAGAACGACTCCGACAGCGCTCCCCCGCCATACTCGCCACTCAAGCCGTCGACACTTGCATCTAGCCATACGACACCTAACCTATCTTTGACTGCCGCTGCAAAGTCCAAGCCGCCGCCGCCCAAACCCAAGCCCAGCAGATTCAGCATGCAACCACAGGCCGCACCGGCCGTTGAGTATGTTACAGCATTATTCGACTACGCGGCACAGGCAGAAGGCGATTTGAGTTTCAGCACGGGCGATAGGATTGAGATTGTTATCCGTAGCAATGATACGAACGAGTGGTGGACCGGACGGCTAAATGGGCGTGAGGGGCAGTTTCCTGGTATGTATACTTGGTTTTCCGTGCTTTTTTTCATTGTCTCCCTCCTCCCTTTTTTTTCCCGCTTCGCTTTTTTTGCTTTTATCTCATTATGTCTTGTTTGGCTGTTTCCTCTTGCTCTCCGCATACTTCCGCATGCATCCGGACATTTGCCATGCTTATGCCTCCCACAATGTTGGTTCATTTTCTTGTACTAACCAGCAATTACGTCATAGGCAATTATGTTGAAATCCACTAGACCCAGCGAGTCTTTTGTTGACGGGACCGTGGACGATCTTGAGCGACTGTATGTACATAAACTGTTTTTGTCTTTTTTCCCTTCTTATTTGTCATTGGACTTTCTTGCCTGCTTTATTCGTCTCTTTCTTGTCATTGTTTTCCTGCTTTTCATCTCTTTCATGGTACTCGGGCGCATCTGCGGGTTGGCTTGTTGGGAGCCTAGGAGTCTTCGTTTTCTTACATGACCAGCTCTTTAGTATTCTTCCTCGGTTGTTTCTTTTTTTTTTCGCTTCTTTTTGCTTTTATATTGTTCCCCATCATCGCTTCTTCGTCTTTCTTATTTTCATTCTCTATTGTGAGACCTCAAGTCATCTAGGCTGGAGAACTTGGCTATGCACACGTAAGCGGCGATGTCTTTTCAAGTTATCCGCCCTAAAGCTACTTGGTACATAGCCCTCTTTTCCTGTTCGTTATGTGTGTAACGGGCCTATTTCGTCGTTGTAGTAGTGTATAGTTTCTCGCTTGGCATTCTTTCGACTATTATGGAATACGAGTATTATGACTATTTGGCTTATGATATGAATACAGACTTGCGATGAGTCGCTGTTCACAGGCTGGATACACTTGTGTGACATATGATGCGGTTGCGACATGTAGTACGGACGCATGAAACTAGGTGGACAGCCAATATAAAGACATAAAGACAGTTTTACCGCAAACGAAGACCCAAGAATAGGAGGCCCAGTGGTGGGGTCCTTTGCGCGACACGGAATTTTCTGCGCCTAAACCCTCCGTTTCCCATCGGCAGATATGCATGCACGCTCTCATCCTAGTTGGCAAGCTCGCAGCGAGCGTAACGCTTCTAAGCACGCAAGGCTACGTAGTAGAGACCTATTAGCGTGTATTCCCCTGTCCTCATTGTACAGGCAGCTGCTTGTGTCCTGGGAAACATGCCTCAGCCTCTGGCTTTGTCTCCGTACGGGCTAGCATGACGTACGTACACGACTACAGGCTAAGAGAAGAGGAAGAAAAAGCCCTTGTCAAGTTCAGGTGCCTCCAGCCACATTAGATCTCATCGCAGGGTTTTTTTCGATTCACACGGTCATTTCTCACCGCCTTTTGAGTTGAGATCCGGCCAATGATATAACACGAACAAACTTGGCCAAGGCAGGTAATAGAATCGAATGTACAGGCCCGCCTGAGCATGGTGTCAGTCAGTAGGTGGTGCGTATTCCGAGATAGCCTCACTGTCCTACGTCGCCGTACCATGGGTAGTCGTGGTGTGTATAGTCATGTCTAGTCAAGCCGAGTCTCGTGTAGTCGGATACTGCGTATTCGTCCTGTTCATTGTCGTGTTCTGTGTTGTCTTTGCACCCTGTTGGCTGTTTATTTGTGGGTTTAAGGCTTCGACCATGGGTTGGCACCGCATTGGAGAAGCTTTATAATAGAGTGACCCTTAGAGCAGCAATCCTGTCTTGAGTCTAGCCTTGATAGTTATGATTTGTTCTTGTCAAGTTATACTTATTATAGTTCTAACTTATCACTAAACAACCTGACGTCGGATTACAGGATGACCTCGATGGAACCCCTCAGCAGCATTAGGAACGCCTGTAAGACTACAAGAGCCTTTTATTAAATGATCTTCCGACTAAAGAAGTGTCTTATTGGTTAGATACGAGGAGGTAGCGGAGAAGGTCGCCTCGGGCCCTAGCGCTTTAGCTCGAAACCGCACCTAGGTATTTCACCAAGGCTTTTCTCAAGTATTCCAAGAAAGCCCATTCTCATTACGTGTGGAGAATAGCACGCAGTTAGGGAGAGAGCATATCTGGTTTTGTGCCATCAACATCTCGTTTCGTTTCGTTTGTAAGTTTGGATTGTTTCACGATACACTTCAGAATCATGGCTGTCGACAAGTACGCCCAATCAACCAAGGATGTCCAGGCTCATCTCCTAAAATTAGAGGACAAGGAGAAAAGCGCTATTGCAAGTAGGAACTCTCCTTGGCAACCTTTTTGCCAGGTCTCTGTTCCGGTTCGACATTGATATAAGTGAAGTAGTTCCCACAAGGCAAGGCTAGTGGCCTCCACAGCTTCCAGGCGGTTTTGTTGATGCAGAAGACATAGCTACATTTATTAAAACAGCCAAATATGCTTAGATGAATGCAATGACGATTGCATGACCGCGTAGTGCATGCAATGCCAGGCGAGGCAAAGTTCTTAGTTTGTTTATCAGACACTACCTACTACTAGAAGCACAATTGCGCTGCAACTATCAATCTCCGGGTCCAGGGTATGACAAAGCACGGGTGTTTGCTTTAAGCTCATCGGACGTGCCGTACAAACTATACTATGGCTTCTATAAGGTGGTTATCAGCGATAGTCGGGAGTCGGAGGGGGGAGTAGCCGAGAAGAAGCAAGAAGGGCGCTGCGGGACATCCGGCATTATAGTTCGGGAACGTTTTTACGTACTTCGATAAGACGTTTCTCCATCAAAGAGAATCAACAATTGCAAGCATCCGAGGCATCCTTGTCATAATATTAAAAGGCTAAAAGGTAATTATACCAAGGATCCATTGAACTTCAAGGTATTTGCACACATCGTGGAAGAGGCTGACAGTGCATTGAGGTAGTTTATCGCTGAGATAAGTCTATGACGCCCGCATTTCCACTCGGCCTTATGGTTGGTTATCTTATCATGAGTGGAAGCTTTCCATTAGTCTAGCTATTGTCAGTTGTCTTATACCCCTGTTTATCGAAATCATGGGATATGATGTTGTTGGGTACACGGAACAAACTGGGAGGCTGAGCCTATTTGGCTTCCAGAACACGCTTTCTCAGTTTGATTAGATGTCAAGACGCATGTTTATATTTATACCACCAAAAACATCTCAGAATGCGTCTAATGCCGCAGAATCAGCAGTGGCTCTATAGTGTTCCGGGGTGTGGATAGTGAGCACTTTTTTCCTTCCCAAGTGGCCAGCGACCGTGGTTTTGGGTTTAAAGCAGTAGCAGTGCCATCAGCAGCCACAGTAGCATACGACGCAGGTTTGATGACACTATCGATGTTTGACGCCACCTACAGGGCTTTTGACCGCAGCCAACGCCGTAACATCAGTAATAGCTCTATAGTGTGTATAGCATTGCCGATCAGCAGCGACTGTTTTTATGCAAGACAATCGCGGTAGCAGAAGTAGTAGTCGTCGTATTTGTAGGTGTATCAGTTTTCTCATTGCAGCGAAAATCAAAGGCTAGCAAGAAAAGAGGCACATCTACGTTAGAATCTTGCATCTTACCATTTCGTGCTACTCCAAATAGAGCGCTATGCTTGACATAAATCCAGCCAAGAGCTATCATCTACGAAGACGAAATGCAGAATCCAAGTGCGGGGAATCGTCCTTGATGTAGTCACGTGACGATGAGTTGTGCGTAGTGCACACAATAGCTAGCGTCGCAGTACTGCAAATAAGCCGATAGAATTAAATTAATCCACATGCACGCACATACACAGCACCTAGAAGATGTAAAGAAACGCCATCTCTCTAAATCGCCAATCTCCCAGGATCTGATCATATTCCAAAATAGCATGCACGTACACACATATGCGCTCTCCCATCCTGTCACCATCAACTCGACAGGCGTGCTTCCTCGACAACTGCGGCCGTCCTCTAGATGCTAGAATTAGGCACAAGTGCGTAGTGGGCGAGCGCGATCGCGCAGCAGTCCGGCCGTAATCAGCATCTCGACTAATCAATGGGACTAGTCAGTGCAGCAAACCAGCGAGCCAAGGGCCTTTTGAGGCCTCAACACCCCCAATCATCGCCCTCCTGTCCTGGGTCATGGAGTGGGCAGAGCTTGCGGGCTAATGCTGAGCGCTAGATATCTCGCACGTTATCCATTCATGCTGACAAGAAAGCAATGCTGCTATTTATATTGCAGCGTGCTAGCCAATAAAGCGTGCATGAGCAAGCACTTAATTCTCTTGCGCAGCCAAGGCGTTGACACCTCATTAATTATCTCTTATGTTTGTCGACGTCATGGCTGAAGAAGTGTTGCCCTTGACGCATCAGCCCCGACTTCCAGATTGCTATTTTTTTAAGTGCGGCAAGTTTTATGTTACTCGCCGTTTGTTCGTAACGTCTGGGCTGGCTACCGAGTAACATTTGACGATGTTTCAATGGCTATTTTGGGAAGAGACTAAAAATGGGACCTAGTCCCTGGTGATATTATAGTGTATGTAGCTGAGTCACGTGTTTGGTCGTTATGATACCCTGGCTGGCGTCTCCCTCGATTCGCAGACAGTTCAATACATGCACATGCACAAGTCCCAATGGCGAGAGAAAATTCAAGTGTAGTTAAGTCGTCATTCAATAGAAATCAAGTCCCAAATATTGTACGCCTCTGCGAATATCCGTAGTAGTAAAAAGAAAAAAATTGTAAAAAAAAAGTTCTGCTTCCTGGAGATGACCAAGAGACACCAGAGCAAACGTCCAGCATATCCAAGGCACCAACTGGAAAGCCAACAGGAGTCAAACAATGAGAACAAGTTATCTGAGGTCTCTCCACGGCTTCTCTCGTCCCCCCTTCCCTTCCATGGTCTGGGGAAACCCGAGGCTTTTCTATGCCTCCAGTGCATCTCCAGAAAGGTCGTATGACAAAAAGAAAAATAATAAAGAGTGTTCTCAAAATTGTCCTCCAATCAACCTATCCCCAACGAACAAAGTGGTATAACAGCCCAGCTGGGCCACAGAAACGAAAAGTATAATATAAAAAAAAAAGTGTCCTCCCAGGGAAAGTAAAGCGAAAGACGGTCTAGTACTTGCCTGCTAGCGATGAAGCTAGCAAAGCTTTTTCTCTGCACCATTGATAAAAACAACCACGTAGTTGCATGTCGACACACGCTTACAGAGCAAGCATGGCCAGGGCCAGGGAGCCGGCCAGGATACCGCCCTTGACAGCAAAGCCAGAGGCACCGGCAGTGATGATGGCGGGGGTGGTAGAGGCAGGAGCGGCAGGAGTGGCGGGGGTATCGGCGGGAGGAGCGGGAGCCTCGGAGGGAACGGAGTAGGTGACGCCAGAGGTGGGGGTAGAGCCAGTCTTGATGGGGAGGTAAGACGAGGCGGTGACCAGGGGAACGGTGTGGAAGCCGGTGCTGGCGACAGTAGGGTGGTAGACAGCAGTGGAGTTGACCAGCGGGAAGTAGCTGGAGGCACCAGTCGAGGAGCTCGTGGTGGTAGTGGTAGTGGTAGTAGTGGTGCTGGTGCTGGTGGTGCTAGTGCTGGTGCTGGTGCTAGTGCGACCAGGGCAGTCGGTGACATCAGCAGCGCAAGAGGTCAGGGTGATGGTCTTGTACAGAGTCGACGTCTGGGTGACGGTGGTGTCAATATCGCCGTAGTGGAGAGTGGTAGTGCCAACAGTGGTGTAGCTGGTGGTAGTGACCTCGGGGGCACCGTAGACCTCGCCGCCCTGGAGAGAGGCAGAAGCACCAGCGGCCATCATGGCCAGAGTAGCAAAGTTGAACTGCATTTTGAAAGATTGAGAGAGAAAAAGAGAGTAAGTGAGTGAGTGAGTGTGGATATCAGACAAGAGTGAATGAGTGGATATGGACTAGAAGCCTGGAGAAAGAAGGGAAAGAGTGAACGTCAAAGCTTGAGGGCGATGGCAAGTGTTTATAGGAAAAAATGAGTGGACGGGCACGATAGAGCAGCCAAAAAAGAAGTGGGTGGTGAGAGAGGAAAGCAGCAGGAGGACAACACAGACACCTTACCAGGGGAAGGCGAAACTTAAAAGCAAAAAGTCAGAAAAAGGGGAGAAGCGTGGACAAAGGGCTTAAGCAGCCAGGTTATCAACCGGGATCATGGCCCAGGGTGGGCGTGTGGTTCAGCGGATGAAGTGGTGTGCAGTGAGCGCAGTGGGTGCGGTGTGCTCAGAGTGGTGTGTGTCTGGGTGTGCAAGTGGTGTGTGGTGTCAGGGTCAGGGTCCCTTCTAGGTCTTTGGTCAGGGGAAGGATTTCTCATGCAGACGCTCCCCTGCAGATTTCAACCAGGAAGAAGAGCTAAAGTGGAGCAGGCAGTGGGGAGATAGGATCCTATGCAAAGAAGTGGTACAACGGTA
Source organism: Ceratocystis huliohia (assembly GCA_038382965.1). Lineage (NCBI taxonomy): Eukaryota > Fungi > Ascomycota > Sordariomycetes > Microascales > Ceratocystidaceae > Ceratocystis > Ceratocystis huliohia. The sequence continues at coordinate 180,053 of JAXCEX010000012.1, read as the reverse complement.
TGGCGGGCACGAACTTGAAGGTACTTGGGGGAGGCGAGGGTGCAGTTAGGCGTGGGTGTGTGTATCCCCGTGTATGGGCGGTCATGTACGTCCTCTACCGCAGCACAATAATGATAGCCTTCTTCTGGCGTGGTGGGTACCATAAATACAAATCAGACAGAACACGAGATGATATTTCGGTGGCGTTTTCTAGGCATTTGCCCAGTCATCCGTCAACGTTCAGCTGAGCCGCCTTCTTCTTTCCACACAGACGCCTTTTGCACTCTGCTAGCTGCAAGCACGCTCTTATCTCTGGTATCACGACACATACGTATCTCGATAATTTAAGCGGGTTTCTAATAGCGCCGCTAATGAGCTGGGGCTTCCTGTAGTAACATTGCTGGGTCTGCGGGTGTATTGTGCGCATCGTGAGCACTGTGTCTCTTCTCTTTGCTGCTTGCTGCAAAATTACCGTAGAGCCAATAAATATGCCGTTCAGAGCAAGGAGGGGTGAGGAGGGGTGTTACCCGAGGAGAAATGGTAATTAGCCAGGCGCTACATCGATCACTAGGCAACGGCAATCAAAGGGTAAGTGAGAGAGATAGAGAAAGATAGGATAGGGAGGGGTCATCATCGCCTTGGCCAATCCAGCAGAAGCTAGAGAGATTGCACCAATTAGCCACCCACTTGTTGCCCGTTGTTACCCTCCCATTTGACACGGCTTTCCGTGTGTCCTTCCTTGTAGCACCATGCATTGAATTAGATTGAAATGAGGGCGACGTAGACAGGAACCACCGCGGAGAGACATTTCTGGCTTGAAAGGCCCTAGTGCGCGTTAGCAGTCCCGGTTCCTGAGGCGAGTTACAAAGAAACTGGAGGTCAAGGAGCAGGTTTCCTTTCCTTCTTTACTTTGCTACTAACAAAGACAAGACATGCTAGCGTAATATGATGAAAGACAAGAGCAGCCCGCTAAAACTTTGCATGCGATTTTGACAGACGAGCCTCCGAAATTGCGAGCAAAGCAGAGTCGCTCCTATCACAACTAGAAGTCAAAGAGAGACAAGACAGGAATAAAACCCCTCACATAAAAGCCGGACAGATTGTGTAGGGAAGGAGCCTAGAATTTCTTTTTTTTTTCTTCATCAGCAGAGTTGGGCGGCTTCTCTTCTTCTGCTTTGCTGCAATCTGCTGTGTACTGATCGCCGGTCATAATTTCTCTTCTTGGCTACGCGAGGAGCAGATCCGTACTGGTTAGAGCAATGCGCAAATACAGCCAGGGACAGGAGGCAAAGAAAGAGTAGTGAGTGAGGGCAGAAGAGCGGGACAGGGGAGAGCTGGTGAAAGCTGCCCTGCGCACAGCCAGCATAACAATACAAGACAGGCAGCAGGCAGGCAGACAGGCAGGCCGACCCGGCCTGGCTTTGATCTGATCCGGGTCCAGAGAACTGGCAATATTTATGGCAAAGCAGGGCTGGACCCAGGGCTTTGTCGCTCTGTGCTCTATTGGCTGGCTGGCCGAGTCGACCTGGGCTGAAATTGGGCCTGGGCAGCAGAGCCTCGCTGGCTTTGTGGCTTTGTTTTTGCCTCGGATGCAGGCCAATAATTAAAGCCAGAAACACAAATTACGTCTCAGCTCGGCGAAAAAGAATGCAGCTTACCTAAGGGAAGATGAAGAAGAAGAAGAAGAAGAAGTAAAGCCGCCTACAAGCAGCTTAGCCCAGGGCACATGAAAGAGGGAAGAAGAGAGGAAGAAGCCTCTGCTAGTTTTTTTCTTCCTTTTTTTTTCTTTTTTTCTTTCCTTCCCTCCTTCCTTGCTCCTTCCTTTTGTCGCTGCTGTTGCGGTCGCTATTGCTAGTTCTGCGCTGCTTCCTGCAGCACGAGGCATATGGAGAACTCCGGAGATTGGGCGGCGGCCTTACTCTCCCAAAGAGGGCAAAGGCAGAAAAACAAGAGGCATAGTGGTTCCAAGAGTGGGGAGGGTGGAATAGAAGCCTGTTCGAATGGACATGAGTCGGCCCCACTTTGGCCTTTTTTTTTTCTTGTTCTGGCCTCTTGTGCTTCTTATATCCACTCCCTCCTTTCTTGCTATGAGCCCGCCGTAAATGCTACAGTCGCATCCAGAGCCAGTTTTCTGCCTCTTTTTTCTTCTCTGGCTCCGCGACTGATTTTTTCTGACTCTGTGGCCCCTTCTTGGTTTTTCTCGCCTTTTCTCGCTTTTTCCACCCCTGTCTTGGCTGGGCTGGCTTCTGGTTTCTTCCTGAGAAGCAGCCCGCCAATCAAGTCCCGTCAGGTGGATCCCTTTGCTCGCCCTGCTGTTCTTATCAAAACTGTTTCCCTGCTGCTGCTCCGCTTCCCCATTTTCCACTGCTACTTTATTTTCCCTTCTCTCCCAATGGCGTCTTATTTCTAGTCCTTGCATAATTACAATAAGATTTCCTAGGGAGACTATACTTGACGCTATCAGCCCTTTATTTCCTCCTCCGCTCACACTGACATGCCCTTCTGCTCCTGTCCCTCCAGCCCCTTTCGCATTATCACCACACAAGACCCATGGCAAAAAAACTCTGCCGTCGCATTGGAGAGCAGGTAGAGGCTTTCTGGTTCTACCCTGTTTGGCTTGGCTTCTTGGCCACTAACCCTTATTTACCAGGACCCGCAAGGGTGCAAACCGCCACATTGTATACGTGCTCTTAATCGCCACAGGGACAGTCACCGTCTATTGGCCTAGAGGAATTATGCTGCACGGGTGCAAGCTTGGACGGAGGCTAGTTGGTGGGCTGCATTGCATGCAAGCCGACAAATCTGCAGTTGTGCATGTGCAAAATGGCAACAAATAATTATGGTGGCTGGCTGGCAAGCCTCCTTGTTCCCTGGTTCCTTATGCACGATAAGCACCCTCTTCATGTAGCCAGCGCAATGCAAGCGAGAACATTCGATGGCGAAGGAAGTTTTTTTTTCCTTTTTCCAATGGATGTGTTGATGTCGAGCTTACCCAGCCTTGACGGCACTCTGCCTTTCTGCTTCCTTCGAGACAGGACTCTGTTCTCTCTTGAGGCTCGAAACTGTCTCAAACAAACAGCACACCAAGAAGCACACTTGGTTGTCTTGGCTGAAAACCCCCCCACCCTTAACCCCTAACCCTTAGATATCTTAACCCGTTTGAGCTTTTCATCGCTGTGCCTTCACTCATGCAGCAAAGGACAACCAGAACTTTGAGACAGACGGAGGGTCCTTGTATAACGTGGGCGCTGGCTCCCCTCCATCCCTTCATTTCATTGACTCTGGCAAGATTCGCTACGACAGCAAGTATAACAGACATTCTAATTTCAGTTGGCTTGTTTCACATGTCTTAGTGTCATTAACTTAATTTGATTTCCAATATCAAAGTACTGTTTGATCGCTGGTGCCCCTGTCCACCATGCTGTGTTGTAGGGTAAACAACGACACAAGTTTCCGCTCCTGAACTGGATTCAATGTCCTGCCCATGAGCAGAGATCTCGATAGCGCCCTTATTAAATCGAAACACTGCAATTATATTCTTGGAAGAAAACATGATTCGAAACAGCAAAAAGCAGCCATGTGCGCCCAACATAGAACAATACACGCCGTCGAAAAATCACGCGACAAAAAAAGAAAACGAAACATGCACAAAAAGACCGCAGTTTCGCAATCATGAACAGCCTGCCATTAAGCTGAGCGAGCCAGCAATGCGCTGTCGCTTTGTTCGTATCTGCATTAGTTGAAAGTCATAGACCTTAGGTGGCATGTCTCATCTCAGGCTCTTCTCTGTCCCCTCTGTCTTTGGGTTCTGACAGCCTGGTAAAGCACGGAAAATACTCCATCTCTATTAGCTTGGGCTGGTATGTATGGATGGTATTTAGTTCCCTCCCTCCTCTTCTTATAGGCCTCCGGCACACTTGACCCGTTTTAATGCCGGCCCCAGGCCCGACCTAGGCCGCCGCATGCCACCTTCTATTTCTAAATCATTATCATTATCATCGTGCATCATAATCACTGCCCGTTTTCTCACAGCGCTGCTTCCCAGACGATACTCGGTTGCCTCTGCCCTCGACTTTGCCATGTAGACGTCTGCGTGGAGAATGCAGTGGTCAAAATCGATTTTCATGATGCGCTGTGTCTCTTCGCACCACGCCGCATTGCACACATTATCTTGATCGTCCAAGCCCCAGTCGAACAGCTGGTCATAGGTGTCATCGATTTCCTGGACCAGGTCGCGCCCCAGCTTCCGGCTCAATGCATCCATTGAGGAACCGTAGTTCAGTGACTTGCCTGCATACGACATGAGCATGAAATGAGACAAGGACGTGAACTTGGCCATAAATGGATATGGCGAGCGCAGCTCAACCAGTCCAAGATGCACGGGAATCAGTATGCCCTGGTGGCGATGTAGGTATTTGTAAATGTAGGTCTCATGCTGCAAATGACCCGAATTCATCGACTCGACACCTTTGGCCACAAATGTATAGCCGTAGCCCTTTACAGACAACCTAAGTAAGCACCCAACCGCGCCATACAAACCTTGGCTGTAGAGAAGGGTGCAGCTAGCCTCTGGATCGACGCCGATTTGCTCACGAACAAGCTCACTGACTCTCGCTCCAGTGATAGGGTGGCATTGTCTCCATTGCTCTTCGGCTCTGCGTGACTCGCAACTAGTGCCTGGAGCATTGGCAGGGCGGGGTGCTTCGGCGAGGGGCGTGTCCTTGTGCAGCAGGTAATTAGGGCACTTGATATCTAGAGGGAGGCCGCGCATGAGGCCAAGGAGGCATTTCTGTGTACAGTAGGGAAGATCTGCCTTTTCCTTGGCAGCCCCGACAGTCGCGCCACCATGGCTACTATCCTCGCCATGGGGAGGAAGCGCGTGGTCAGTTGGCCGTCTATGCTCACCGCAGTTCTGTGCAGGACAAGGCAATGCGTCCCTCCGTTGACCGTCGTCTGGCAGTTCTGGGAACCTGGAAAGACTGCGAAGGGCTCCAGCCACCCAGGAAAATGGCCTTTTTGGTGACCTGGACGCTAATATGAATAGTGAACAGAGCTGCGAGACGGCCAGCTCGGCTAAGGCATCACCCCCCTGGCGGCCCGCATTCCGTAGAGCTGATGGCGCAACTAAACTGTCTAGATGCCGAGAGAAACTATTGGAGAGTGGCGAATTGTTTGGATTCTCTACATGGAAAGCCGAGACACAATAGAGGAGGGTAGTTGGTTCTTCGAGTGGGATGCGGAGAAAGGCAATAGCGTGGCCCATCACTAGATAGCCATACTCTAGGCCAGAGGTTATCATGTAATGGTATGCCTCCGCCAAATCAGATGCGAAAAACACCTGACTTTCTGCCATTTCTGGGCAAGCGTGCAATAGCGACTCTGTAGCACTGCTAGATGGTAAACACCCGAAACCCTTACTCTCCTCATCCTTTCTAGCCATGGAAGTCCGGCTCGCGATGGCCATCCGGACCAGACAGTCTTCTGGGAGCACCGGGTTGCTCTGCGGGTCAGCAGCACGTAACGCATGGGGTAGTTTGTGCTGGCCAATGACAAGCCGGTATGGCTCCAGCTCCGACTTGGGCGCTGTACAGTTGGAAAAGGGGGTGTCTTGCGTTACAACCACACGGTCCGGCCGCGTGGCTCTCAAAAGTGGGTTCAGAGAGGACATTTCAGATGTATCCTCTGTGTCAGACCTAGAAACCGTCTCATAGCTCTGATCACTGGAAGCAGATCCCGGGCTCACCTGAGCTTCAACCCCGAGCAGTATATCTTCAAAAAAGACTTTCTTCTTATCCCCGATAGCCGCGAGGTACTGGGCCAAGATTTCTGCGGACGGCTTTTCAACGGCGTAGTGGAAATAGGTAGAGGCCATGATGTGATTGCACAGCCATTCTGCGCCCAAATACTGTGTGGACAGGACCTTTCTCATTTGTAACTCACTCGCTTGTACCGTGTTATGTGAGGGGAAAACACTCTGATGGCCGAGCTGTTCCTGCAAGGAGGAGAAGACCCTCTTGTGGCACTCTGGGAAGTCAGTCCACTGCTGCAGCCGCAAAGGATAGAATTTGTTGTAGCTGGGTGTCTGGCCTGTTGCGGTGGCTGACGAGAAGTTGGCGTGATTATGTGTGCCGTCAGTCCATGCTTGCTCCAGCCCGAGAGGGGGCGGCGGAAGGCCGTGAAGCTGCGAGTGTAGAGGTCCTATCTGGCCCAGATACTGCTGAAGATTTTGAGCTTTTCTTTAGCGTTAGATGTTTGAAAATAAATTTGATGTGGTGGTGTTGTCAAAGTAACTCACGCTTTGTCAACTCGCCGTTTATATGTCCAGGCTTGCATTGTGGGCTTTCCAGCTTGAGATGTGAAGGGACGGAAAAGACGTCTCCATGTCTGTCCGCTTGGGTGTCATAGCTGGCTTGGTTGGTTTCTGTCCTCGTCTGATGGTTCATTTTAGCTAATTGATTGGATGATATTTTGTCTGGGGGAATAAGCTGGCCAGGTATGAGCATCGGGCAAAAGAGTACAGCTGATGGGATGGATTGCAGAGATAGAGACAAAAACAGCGGGAACTGCAAACAACGGGGTTGAGGAACCTGGGCAATATATGCAAAATCTAACGGAGTGTGATGAGAATGGACTGAAAGGTATTTGCAGAGCGGTGTGTCGTGTCACATGACGAACACTGCAAGAGTCCGTGTTGATGTGAAAGAACCTATCTACAGGAACTAAGATATTATGGCCATACAATGAAAGAGCCTGAGAACAAAGAAACGTGAGGTTGCTGGCGGCGATTAAGTAGAGCCAAGAGACCTGTGGCGCTGCCGACTGTTATGGCATTCTCAACATGTGCTTTGATAGGCACAGCCGATTGTCTCTGTCTAGTAATTTAACAAAGACAAGTGGGCCGCTGTGTCTAGCATGCGTTATTTATCGAGGCCGAGCTTAAGAATTTAGTCTGGGGGGGGCTGATGTACGTGCTTCTAGGCACTCTATATTTGATAGTCTATGTTTCAAAGGGGAGTTAAGGGGAGGAGGGCTGGAAAAGAGCGCAGTCCTTTGTGTAACCACCAGAGCTGAGATGCTCATGAAAGAGACAAGAAAACCAAGGGAGAACAAAGAAAAGAGCAGCCAGCGGGTAAGAAGATGACGGCTATTTTTTGGTTGTTTCTATTTCCTGGCAATTTTCTTTCACTCTCTTTTGTTTCCCTTTCTCCTTGCTCTGTTTTCTTTTCCTTCTGCTTCCCGCTTACTTTAGCTCTATTTCTCCCCAAACCTTACTATTCCCGATGCGAGAATCGCTCTTCACGTAAACAAGCAATCCGAGGCTGGCAGCTGGGAGGCTGCCCTGTGGCGCTCAGCTTCTGGCTTCACCCATCTCCCTTTCCCTCTCCACTTTCGCGTCCGTTTCTGCATTTCCCATTCACAACAGCCCTTGAGAGGCCTAGCGCGTAAGCACGCAAAATGGCCAATGAGAAGCTTGTAAGGGCCAGCTAGCAGGTCCTTTTTTGCTCTCGGAATCACGGCGATCTTGAGCTCTAAAAAGCTCTAGCACGCCAAGTATTTGTCAATCGCTTACTAGCTTAGCCTGGATCCATGGGATAAGCAAGAGTCTAGACTGGCTTGCATGGTGACTCCCTTGCCTTTAGCACACGCGGTCTTGAGAGGCTGGTCAACCGATGATGATGATGATGCAAGAATGTGTGATTCCGATAGCAAAAAAGGACCTGCTAGCTGGCCTGTCCAGGTTTGTTTGGAAACAAGTTCCCATTTAGGAAGAATTAGGAGAATTTATGCAGCTACAGCCCATAGGATCAAGCCTACCATGCTTTAGGAGACCAGCATGGGACCCCATGCACGAATCATGCATTCAGGGCTTCCAGAAGGTTACATGCACATTTGGCGGCCGCCATGGAGATGGTGTGGGAAAGGCAGGGAGGGACTCTTTTCTTCCTGCCGTGCCTCTAGCCCCGCGCCCACAGACCTCAGGAATACAATCAACGTGTGCCAAAAGAGAGTCCCGATGCAAGTAGCATTAAAACACGGTGCAAATATAGTCTCTTAGACACAGGTGCGTGACATGAAATCCACACGCTAAAGCTGTTCTCCAGCTGGTAAGCACTCACCTCGCCCCCCTGAAGCCGAAGCTCCGGTGTGCTTCCCCTCATATCATGATGTTCATGGCACTTAAGTCCGCTGCGGCCTTGGTGCAGTAGCTTCAGCATACGCTTTCTGAGATTTCGAAAGAAAGGGGAAAGCCGTAAGATGAGAATGGCGATTGCTGCCGCCATCCCTCTTCCAGCCATGCTTTCTTATCACTAGGGCTGAGGTTGCGTTAGTCAGCACAGAGCAGACTCGTAACTGTGCCAATCAAATGCTGTGATTAGAGTCATTCACACATGTCTCTTTCAGGCAAGAAGGGCTTATACCAGCTAAACTACTTTCGCTAAGCCGCTTAGGGCTACAGCGATCTTTGACGATGCCTGTAATCTAGAATATCAAGTACACTTACGCGACCAAAGATGAGAAAAGTAACAAAAAGGAAAGGCAAAAAGCCAAACAGTATGCGGCTGTGCTGAGCTGGTGACCAGCAAGAGCACTAAGACGGCCGACTGGCCACGCCTTCGTCCGCCGGGCCTCCCTTGCTTCCCAGTTGAGTCTTATCAGGACTGCTGCAGCTTTGTCAGCGAAGCGAGTCACCCTGTTGCTTGCTCATCACCCTTTCATCACATCCTATTGTCTTGGCAGCTCTTTGAGGTCGCTTGCAAAGGTGGCAAATGGAATCGAAACAAACTGCTGCTTTACTCCTGTCTACCTCGCTTCACAAATGTGGAAGACGGACAGGCAATGCGTCTCTACACCCAAGAACCATGGCACATAGCCTGCCAAAGCTACTGGGGGCTACCTGGGGAGCTGGCTTTGTACCTCTAAAAGCCCCGCAAGGCTCTTTTTTCGGCGCTGAGCTTTGGAGTCGGGCCATGGCCCCTTGACGCAAGCTTCAGCTACAGCACTCTTTGGTGTGTTTTTTGTTTGTATAGCTGTCTGTTTTCTGGTCTTTCATCTCTGCCTTTGCCAGGGGCTTGTTGCACTTCCCAGGCCTGACTTGCCATATGCAGATAGAGAGAGAGAGAGAGTAGCACTGGTGCCGACAGGATTTTGGGTTACTTTTGACAACTTCATGTGTACAAACTGGCTTGGTTTGATGCTCGATGTTTTGTCCAATCTCTTCCTAATTCGTCCAGAATGTGAAAGAGATAGTAGGCATGTACACATGTACCTATGTACTGGCCATGTACCTACAGCCCTTTGAGTGGGAGAACAAAGCTGCATGTGTCTAGCGTTTGGTTGCCTGTTGCGGAGGGCTGTTAGTTGCTTGGCAGACGTGCTGCGCCTGGGGTGAGAAACAAGCGTGCTCTAGCTTCCGCACAATCAGCCTGTCTACTTGCTGCTCTCTTTGACCTTACGGCCAGGAGCAAGGAGCGGGGGCGGGCAGGGACAACTTGCCGATTTACAGGCGTGGTGATGGTGGTAGTAGCCGTCGATGAAATAGTACTAGTGCTCCCCTCGTATCTTAACCACTTATATTTGATTTGACAAAGATAACCCGGGATACTAGTTTTTCTGTTCTTGGATCTGGTTGGTCAGTTTACGAGCAAAGTCCAAGCCATGCCTCATCGCGTTTAGCTTTCTTGTTACCGTACCATATCACTAGGCAAGCTACGCGTTCTCTTTCATTACAGCCGGCTCTTTTAGTATTTTGAGACACACCCTTTGCCCCGTCTTGGGCTGGGCCTTCTACTGTAAGTAGCGTAAGGTGCATGCAATGAATGATATTGGACGGCCTTGGAACTCCAACATCCAACGGGCTGTTTGGGACGAAGGCAAATTCTATCTTGACATGTTCGATGTGGTCATGTACGCTGTCTTTTTCTGTTGAGAAAGGAAAACACCCTAGCATCCTGACGGGTATATTAAGGAGGGAGATTCGGCCTTCATTTCGTCTCTGTCCTTGTCACAATTCAATACCACTCATCACACTTTGTATGCTATGCATGACTAGACATCTTTTCTTCTGATAACCTGGTAACTTGAGCAAACACAAACCTGAGGCATATATTGGTTACTCTTTGGACATACCCATCGTCTTTTCCTTTCTTTTCCCCTCTTCGCTTTTCACTTTTCATTAGTCTCTGTCACTCCCGCTTTTATTTGTTCTTCACCTTCACTTCAGAATGATGCACTCTGCTGAGCCCACCTCCTCAAACTCTGCTTCCGGCGTCTGTCCCGCCACGGCGGGTGCCGCTTATCCCTCTCAGCACAGCATGGGAGACAGCTTGCGGGCACCAGAGGACAACAGCACGGAGGTAAGTCTATCTATTGAAATGACAACTCGAGATTTCTTCTAACTTCTCGTAACCTGCAGTATCCCGTCCCAAGTCCCATCGCGTCCCGGGCCATGGGTGAGAACATTGGCATTTCTGGGGTATGCTTGTAACTAGTATTTGTTGTATTGCGATAAGACCGCCGTTTGCTAACTACTTTGCCTGCATCGACAGCCTGCTGTTGATGAGCCACAATCTCAGTCTAGCCACCGGGAGGACGAGTCCAGAAACTCAAGTGAGCCTGTTCCTGCTGTTGTCGACCGGGTTGAGAACGCCCCATCGCATAGAAAGCGTGGAGCCAAGAAACCCACTAGACGCCATAGTCTCACAATCCGGACCCCGCTGGCCCAACTTGCTGCCCAGTTCCCAAGAATCCAGATCCCTGATATCAACGGTTTTGTCAACCGTCCTGTCGAGGAACGCTTTCGAGAGCTAGACACTGCTAAGAATCCTAGTGAGGGTAAGAGGCCCATGAACGCCTTTTTGTTATATCGCAAGGCGTACCAGAGCCTCGCCAAGACCATCTATGGCCAGAAGAACCACCAGTACGTGTCGCAAATCTGTGGCGATTCCTGGAAAATCGAGTCCAGGGCTGTTCGGGACTTGTTCAACGATCTGGCCATAACTGAGCGCATAAACCAGCACATGGCTTGCCGGGCGTACACAGAGCGTGTTATCAATGATATCTCTGACTCGGAGCACACGCCCCCGGCCATGGATGTCGATGGTGGCGATTCGGGCCTCGACATTGGCGAGCTTGGCATTAGCTCCCCTCTCCACCTTGAGGGCGACGCTGCTCTCCACCACAACATGGTCCCGGGCCCTGCCTTTCCATCGTCTGGTGAAAGCTCGCCCCTCGTGGTTGTTGCTGAAGGCCCCCTTTTCGTGGTCTCTGACGACAACCCTCTTTTCTCGGCTCCTGTGGACAGTCCCCTTTTCGCGGCTTTTGCTGGAAGCGCACTGGTTGGCGCTAGCTCCGGGGTGGCTGTCGGGACTTGGCAGACTGGGCTCAACATGCCCATAATTAACATCAACCAGCCCCCTCCACTCCCAATCCCTGAATTACCGTTAGATACTAGTTTGTACTTGCACCCCCTTTCTATAGAGCTCGAGTCTTCCTTTTCTGCATCTGAGGAAGGTGTCGACCCTGCGCCAGGGCCGTCTGAGCAAGGGTCTTTCGGACATGCAACTGGTGCTTTCGGGGTAGGTAATGGCGTGCCCACCAGCCAGGAGCCAATGAATGCGGGGGAAGATTGGGTGTATTATCCCCCCGCACCTGGTACTTTCAGCATGGCTCTTGGACTTGGAGCAATCTAGTTCTAGTTCTGATTTACGGAGCTGGTTCCTCTGGTTGGGGTAGGGTTGCCGTTAATATGAGATGTTCTTCTGGCGTCATGTGCTTGCGGTGAGGTTCTCGGACAGAGGCTGCTCTAGTTCTAGTTCTGATACGGAGCTGGTGCCTCTGGTCGAGAGCTGTGTTTTGGTCAGTCTAGATTATGCTGTGGGCGTCTTGTGCTTTCGGCGAGGTTCTTGGACGGAGGATGCTCTAGTTCTAGTTCTGATTTACGGAACTGGCTCCTCTCGTCGAAGATTGGATTTTAGTTAGTCTACATTATGCTGCGGGCTTCTTGTGCTTTCGGCAAGGTTCTCGGACAGAGGCTGCTCTAGTTCTAGTTCTGATACGGAGCTGGTGCCTCTGGTCGAGAGCTGTGTTTTGGTCAGTCTAGATTATGCTGCGGGCGTCTTGTGCTTTCGGCGAGGTTCTTGGACGGAGGATGCTCTAGTTCTAGTTCCTCATCTTCTTCTTTATAAATGTACCATAGACTACTGGCGGTGATGTGATGTATTTATCAGATCTCATATTCTATGTTTTGCTCGTTCTTGCCTTAGGACATGACCCGTTATGATCCTGCCTAGGTGCCGCTATAAAAGAATCAAACCGGCACACATAATGCCCTGCAGTGTAAGTGAAATAATGGAAATTCTATAGGCCGGTCTTTCATTGTAGCATCCGAGCTTTCCTCACTAAAGCGCGCCGAAGTTGTTGTAGTACTATTGTGCTGCGTCCAGGCTATATATGTTCTTGTCGTATGCGTCAGTGAAACAATTGCCGCTCAGACTTTTTCACCAACTTCACGCTCATTTTGTCTAGACTTTTTGCTTGCGCATATTGCTTTGCCTCTCTGCACGGATTACGCGACCGAAGAGCCTGCTGTGCGTTGAAGTCTATTTGCGAGATTTCTGGCACCACAGATTGTCCCGATTAGTGAGTGGCTAGCTACGTGATATACCGCCACGAGATAGTATCGCACACTCAACAGCCAGTCGCGTTTTAGCACTACAGCTACATGACGATGCTTTGTGAAAGAGATCCTTGAGGACGGAGAGCAAGCTATAGCGCTGGCTGGAACAACATCATGGCTGGTAGAAGTCGAGGTAATTAAAAATCGGCGTAATAGACTTCATGAATCTAAATTCTTTTATACATGTTGATGTATAGTCGCATGAAATATAGAATCGTTGTTTGGGATAGATTTAGGGAGCTACATGTCGGTGTATTGAACTGCCCCAATTCCCAGTTTTTACTCTAAAGTATGTCCTATACACTCTCTATGCGCACTACTTCAGGTCCATTCAAACTGCCTGAGTATTTCCATCTAGTGATAAACACGTTATAGCTAAATGTACAATGCCTGTGCTATCGAGGCTGCCTGAGGAAGCTACTTTCCTGTGAAGGTTTCCTAGATTTCCATCTGCAAACGTGTGCTCACCTTTCCAATATCTTTAACGACAAGCTCTTGCTCCCATGATTGACAGAGATTGATGCTATGAAAAATGCCATGGATAAATAGCTCTGGCGTAGTGAATACAATGTTCCAACAGTTTGTGCAAGGGATCTTGAAGAATCCGTCACCTATCTTGCTGATTACCTGGCCTGATGTTGAGCTAAACGAGGTAGACGAGATCAAATTTCACTTAAGCGCACCGTATATGGAAGAGTATGCTAGCAAGATCAAAGAGTGTGAACCTAGTCTGAATAATACCGAGACTTCGGGTGATGAGCACCTTGGTGGTGCGGGGAATAGGGGCTACATCTAGCCTTTATTGTAATAGTTTCTGTGTTCACTACCCGTAGCCGCGATCCCTCGTATAACATTATTGACTAGAAGCAGCATCCCATGGTCTGTTAGGCCACTTCCTAATAGTAGCTGAGCATGTCCTAGTAAGGCCCGGTCTCCAGACCCAAAAACAAAACCAGATGATATCTGTGTTGGAATAGCAAAATCAAACATGCCAGGATGACTGTAAGAGACTTGCCAGTGTTCTCATCCGGACTTACCACAACATAATTGATTGCCCCTGAGGCTTCCTATGACTATTTCGGACTTGTCAGTCTACTGTTTTACTGCACATCAGCTAAAAACTGCCTTCGGAACTTCTTTTATCCGTTTATGAATCACCACTGGCGATCTGAACCCTAGCCCACACCGTGCCCCCCGGCCTGAACAGCGAGTGCTGGAACTCCTGCTGCGCCTTGTCCATGGTGGTCACTCCGGCAAGCCATGTTCAGATATTAATCTCCATCGCCAAGAGTCTGGCTCACCTCTTGGAAAACACCAAATTATATTTCTACGAAATGTGGGAATTGTGTAAATTCAACTCAATGGAACTATTTACTACGACTGTGAAGTCCAAAGCGACAAGCCTGGCTTACTTGGCACTCTTTCCAAACTATTGATTTCTTAGCAAGCGGATTATGAATTTTGGCTTGTGCTTATTTTATAGGTATGTGATCGACGAAGACCTCTATCTAGCGTCCTGGGCCCAGTGTATGTTCGCCGTGTTTCCATGAAACAGGCACTAAATGTCGAGGTCTTTGTCATTCATGAAGTGTTTTTGAGGTCATGTGTGGGAGAGTCAGTCATGGAATCGAATGGTATTGTCGACAGTGACGAATCCCGGCTTTTAGGGCTTAGGGTGGGTTGCTCATAGTAATATATGCGAGGACAACATGACGTGATGTAAAATGTCAAGTTTGGGTGAAACATCTTGACTTCCGATCATTCCCTTGACTAAACTGGTAGACTACGGTTAGGACTGCCGTAGTGCAAGGTACAAATATATTAGCGTAATTTACAAGCGAGTGGGACAGACAAGCGAACGGGACACTCCACTCAGATTCTCACACTCCCATCTTTAAAACATTTTGCTCAAACCACTAATGATATCTTCAAATTCTAAAGAAGCCAATCTCATTGCTGCCGTCGCCGCTATCAAACAAAACACAAAACTCAGCATTTGAGAGGCCGCCAAGAATGATCCTAGTACAGTACTGTGCTCCAAACAAGCTTTTGGCTGCAACTTGGGCCACGTCAAGGTCAATCAACATCCTATTAAACCTGGGCCAACTATGGCGATTTTACCACTGAAAGCCCCAATTTAGATGTTGCTAGTGTAGTAGAGAGACTGGTGTGTTATCGTGGCACTCTTATTGACTCCATCATTTCCCGCGTTGCCTTAAGTCACTGATGACACTCCCTCCCTCCCCCTCCCGCTCCCCCAAAATAAGGGAACTATCTAGGTATACCAGCCCCATCTGTATCTCAGAAATCGTAGTAGATTGATAAAACTCAATCGCCTCCATCACCCTTTTTCATATTTCTCTTCTACCACGCTCAACCAGCCAATCTCTACTTTCAGGTCATCTTGTGCTTAGGGAAACTTGACGACCAGTGTGCTTCTAGGCTCACCACATGCAGTTCCACGACACGAATGGCATTTTCTCGCCGAGCAATGATTCTCTGGATCTCAATTCTCATGTAGCAAAATACTATGAAACGACCACTACTGTCTCATTGAACCAGAGTATCCAAACTGATTGTCTGCCTTTTTCCATTAAGGTTCAGGCTACAACGACAAGAACGGTTGGCTATTCCCCTCGGTGGGTGCCGAATGGTTCAGAGCTGCAACGGCTAGACTGATTGAAGGTCAAGAGCTATGTAGCATGGTCGACGTCATGAGTATATGAACAAATCGTACTGCTGGCTGACTTCTAAAGACTGTCTGTGCGCATTGTGTAACGTGCAGTGCCTGTACGCTGCTACAAGCTTCCCAAAAAGGGTATCTTTCTATGAATACTTGATGTATTCTAACATAAATAGTAACCACAAGAAGATATCACCAAAGCTATTGTGCTCTTCGGGCTGATGAGCGGTTGTTTCTTAAAGTTCGTATGTTGTATCTGCCGGAAAGCTCTTGCCGAATAATGAGGAAGTTCCCGGCCTTATTTTCAAGGTTCTTGTCTATCAGGCAAACAGGGTTCCTCCATCCATTCCTTGCCATGATGCCATGTCAAGAAACTCTACAACATGGCTTTCTAGACTCGGACTCAGTCCAAATCACCGAAAACCACCTCTAGAAACCCCTCGATGTTTCACAAAGTGTAACCCTCAAAACCATGAAAGACGCTCTTTTCAAGCTTTGTGATCGAAACATTATTTCACAACTTTATTTATAGCCTGCTTAGGCAATAAACAGTCGATTAGAGCTGATAGTGACATCTTTGCCTTCAAATACCGCCGGAGGTTTTGATAGAAAGGCGCTCCGTAATGCAGCAGAGGAAAAGGCCTTGGCCCAGATGTCGACACCCAGAACGGCCAGCGACGAGGCGGGGAAGATAAAGGATTCGGTAGAGCTCTACTAAGACATGTAAAGCCCAAGCAGAAACAGACGCCGACTGAGCTACTATCGCCGATTCCTCATCGCATAAAAGAAATGAAGCATCGCAATCTGTGGAGAGTTGGAAACTTGCAAGCACAATCTTGCTAGGGACTTTCATCGTTTCTTTGCAATTCGCTCCGAAAGCTCGGAGCCACAGTAGGATAGATGAGGCATTTGCTGGCGATATCAATCTAGTCTTTTTTGCGGGCTCATGCTAGGTGCGCGAGGGGGGCGGTGGTGGCATTGTGGCAATATAATGGCGGTATAGCTGAAATTGTTGTAGTAGAATTAAACTGTTAATATCTTTCGGGTGAGTTGATTAGCTAGTTGAGCACTTGATAGTTAAAGGTGTTGGTTATCAGGATGACGCGGTTTAAAGCGGAAAGAAGCTCATCCATTCATGGCATTAAGTGTGCAGAGATATGTGATACGTATGATGAAGATGCACCTGTTTTACAAAGTAATACTCCATAGCATTGTAGTGACATAAACGTTGAATCATACCATAAAATACAAGACAACGAGATCATCGAATCACCTTATATGATACATCTCAGCTTATTAAAGCGGCCTATGTCCCGTTTTTCTTAGTGTCGAGGTTTTACCGCTTTATCTATCCTGCGCCCCAGATCTCCTCTGCTCTGCTTCGTGCATGAACCCTTGGGGGCTTTACTATTTTGTGAGCCTTAACCGCAAAGTGTGGGTGTTAGCACATGCATCAACACACCACGCAAAATCATCTTAGACATCTCTATTCCTAGCATTACTTCCCCCCCATCTAGCAGTCTCGCTATTCCTCCCAGTCTGATATCACAAGAATATCGAGGCGACGGCCAGTCGTCAGAGAGGGCAGTCAAAAAGCTTGCAAATATCTTCATAGTAGGCGAAAATAACCTTGGGGTTCCCAAACCCTACTAGGGCTTGGAACACTACTACCATTTACAATGCACAAAGCTGAAGCAGCTGAGGCAGTTTACATTCGATTGTTTTATTTCATTGCTTTTTGTTGTCCAGCAACTCTTGGAAAAAATTCTCCGTCATATCATCAAGCATGAAGGCGATATAACCACCCAAACTACCCTTCATTTTCCTTCGACAACTGGAGGTCTATAACTCTTCTCACTTAGCTACACGCATGTAATATCAGCAAGGTCAAGATGCTATTATCTAAAGGCACTACACTTGATGAAACTAAGAAAACTATACATATCTTGCATAGGCTTATCAGAATAGGCGTGTGCAGCTCGCTTGTCAGCCGTGTTAAAGAAGTACTCCAAAAGCATATAACATCTAACAAGCGGTTACGGCGATTGTGCGGTGATTTGTAAACTAGACCACCAGGAACTTTCTGCTGCTGGCAGTACTCCCCTGCTGGGATTTATGACCCTGCCAAATCTGAAACCGCTGGAGTCTAGCCATAAATTCTCTCTCTGGTCATCTGGTCATGTTCCAACCAAACGAGCCCTGTTGCCCGTATGTGTTTTGTCCAGTGACATCTTGGCCAGCGAGACCTCATCGTCCCGCCCAGCCATATTCTAGCCATACGTACAGCCAGCTTTACCAGCCAGTATGTTAAGAACCCAAAGAATTCCAACGCAATATCTGGCCGTAAAGCGATCTAGTACGGGCCGGCTTACGGCTCCTCCAACTCCGCCACGTGTATCCCCGCGGCCTTCCTTTCACTACAAGTCGCCCAGGTTTGGGGTTTCGGGGATAGTTGGAGTGCTCAACCATTCTCAGGATCATGGCCCTGCCTTGGGCGCCACCCTTAGCGTGTTGGCTAGTGAGAAACCCCTGCATTTTCGGTGACATCTTTCTTTGCAGCTCCCTCAGAATTTAGCCTCCTCGTTGCCAGCTAGGGTAGCGATGTATCAGCAACGGACCCCATCACGGACTTGATAGTAGAGCTCGCCTCGGTAGCAGTGGATATGTTTCTCGCGCTAGAAGATGTAACCAAAAGATCCAGGTGTATTCGTGAGTAGAGGCTATGAAAATGAGGGTCTGAATATACGTAGAGACTGACAGGCCGACAGCACGTTAACCAACAATAGTTACGGTTGCCCCTTTCTTACTCACTAACCCAGAAATTGCCTATAGCTTAGAAAAAAGACCTAGGCCATTACGGCTCCTTGGCTCTGTCGCGTCCGAGGAAAACCAAGACGCCACATATCAAGGGCCCTTAATTTTTCTGCAAGCAATTACTTATAACCCTTATTTTGAACATCGCGAAATTAACCCTATCTCGCTTCAATCTCTTGTTCTACTAGTCAATATGGTGCAATACTTCACCTTGACACTCGAAAGCTCCGAAAGAGACAGGCTTGTTTCCCCTGTGTTTTGGCAGGCTTCTGGACCTTATCAACACCCTTGATACCCTTGTACATCGCGTCTAGGATCCATGTTTTCCGATTCCTATCAAGCTTCTCGGGTTATTGTTTAAAAAGAAAACCTGGGCAAGAGCAAGATGGAGAAGGAAAAAGGGGTGGGAAGAAAAGAGAAACGCTGGTAGCGAGGTTTTGCTCGGTTGCATTGCCTCTCACTATAACGGCACAAGAAGGAAAGCTAAAGCAGAGTAAGGAGATAACCTTGGCTTAGACGGGTTTCATGTGCCTAGTGTCACATGTGGACTAATGGATACTACCGCGACTGCCGGTACATCATTAACTGTACATGTACAAAATGTCGATACGTGGGCGATTATTATCCACTGAGTACTTGTGGCCCTTGGGTACATAGACCGCTTTGACATCTACTGGGGGGTCTAGTGTATGATGTGAGGACATGAGAATTAGCACTTAGGGGAAGAAAAGAGAGAGAGAGAGAGATTGAATTGAGAGGGTTTGAGCGTGAAACGAATAGTATGAAGTCATGAGTGAGATCACCACGTCAAAATAAAGCAAAGAATGAAATAATAGAACTTGTGAGGACACAGACCAGGCTATGGATGGGCGTTGCATTGAAACATAGAGCGTACTTAGCACAAGCAGTGCAGATTGAAGTGGTACAAAGACGATATGTAGGTACAGGCCGCTAATAACGGCCAGCCATCATTTCAACTCTATATAAGCTACAAGGTGAGATTATACTTGGCGATGCATGCGACTGAGGGTGAGTGGATGAGTTGATACCTCGGCGCGCTCATGTCAGATATCAGTTGACAGAAGCTCTCCTTTTCGCAACTGTGGCTGCCAAGCGTCAGACCGGCGGCCTTCTTTGTTCCCGTTGATGTCAAAACGCCTCTAACCCTGGCCTGTCCACCTTCCTCTCTTCTCCTTTGTTCCACACGAAGAGGAAACAGCTTAAGCTCAATTGCGAGAAACTCGCAAAGTATACACAGAACTTGGTATTTCTCCTACTCACTAGCCCGAAAATAGACAAGCTCACAAAAAGCTTGTTTTGTGTTTCTCCTATGCTTCTTTCCTGCCCTGTACCTTCATGCAGGCCCGATGCTAGTATCAGGAATTTGGCTTGGCCGAGGTGTGAAGGAGGAGGGGGTAGGGGGGAGGGACAAAGGTGTTCTGAAACGATCACAGAAGGCGGGCGGGCATAACAGACAGATGGATAGAGAGATGATACGAGGAAAATGAGAGGGAGACACACATGAGGTCAAATGACTCTTACTACTACTACTGGACTGGATTGTGGGCAGCTTTCCCGCAAGCTTGTCTCTCCTCTTACAGCACTGTTTTTGCCCTAGGGCCTCTGCTGCTCGTATCTGGCCCCTATGGCTCCTTGCTTGCACTCGCTCTCTTTTGCATATCACCCCATCCTACCTCAATATCTACATTGTTCTGTAGGCCCTTCTTTTGCTCGGCTGGCTGCAAGTCCCTTCTCTGCCCCTGCATAAGAGAAACCACTTGGCAAAGCTTATTTGCTGCGTTTGTCCACTCCCATAGCTCCTAGGTCATTTATCTCTTTAACAACCTCCTCTGCTTGCCTCCAAAAGCTTTTGCCTTTTCCGGCGAAGCATGTTTTCTGTAATGGCGATCATACATGTGCAATACAAACAAAACGCCCCGGCCTAAATCCTGCCTTTTGACAGGGCCTCGTCTAGGCTTGGGGCGCCGTCAGAAGAGTGTTTTGCAACATTTAGAGTCCAAACTAAACAACACACATACATACACAAGTATCCGATATTCCTGATGCCATGCCATGTCTAGAAGTCACAAGGGAGGAGGGGGGGGGGGGCAGTAGTAGGAAGAGTGGCCAGGGAGCAACTGGTGTTGGTTAGGTGTGTCATGCCCAGCATCGGCATTGTTTCTACTATCCGGATACTATCGATCCCGGCAAGGAAACAGCAGCAGCTGAGCCATGGAAGCTACTGCCTATCTGGCCCATGAGTCCTGGCCTTTGCATATAATATGCGGAAGCCCTCCACCTCCAGCATCGTCTACTACCACTCTTCTATCCTCACCCTCAACACTCGCACACTCTACAGTTTTTTCTTTCTCTCTTCTATTCACGGCCTGCTCCTGGTGAACTTGTCCATCGTTCTTAGTAATAATCTTTATTGCCCTTTCGTTTCCTAATCGCTTGGCCTTCATTTCTTTGTCCTGCCAACAGAGTCCAGCAAAGTCCTCTAGTTGCATCACATACCATTCGGAAGAGTTCAGTGTTCTCTTTCTTGGCCCATTCCTTCTTTCTTTGTTGTTGCTGGTCTACATCTTCCTTTCTTCGCCCAATACATATTTGGCCTTGGTCTTGCCTCTTTTTGCCGCATTCCTCCCTCTTGTACCTCTAAAGGGAGATATCGCTGTGTCAACGCCAGGGAACTTACAACAAACAAAGACCATCCAACAACTCTAGCCATCTATATAAGAGCGAGCGCTGGTAGCTTGGGACCTTTTCAGAACTCTGTCTACATCACCTCTGTCAGATTTCATACAGGTTTTTTTTTCACCCCGTGTTCTAAACATCCTCTTCCCACACCCTCCTTTACCTATTGTCACCATGCAGAACTCTCGCTTCCACGCTCTCACTGCCAAGCTGAACACCTCAGCTCTGCGCACTTCCTTCCGCCGCCATTCTTCCTCGTCCTCCACATCCAGCATCTCCACCACCGCGTCTATGAACTCGGCTACCAGTTCGCCTGTGGAAACAATCAACAGCGTCATGTTCCGCCAGCCCTCCATCGTCAACATGGAGGCTGAGCGCCGCGTGTTCGGCTCTGAGCTGGGCCTCCTTGAGCCCCGTCCTATCGTGTACTGGGGCGGCATGGAGGAGCGCATGGAACAAAATCGTGTGCAGCCGTTCCCTTTCTAATTCTGAGCCGCAACCATGAGCATGCTCATAATGTTTCTTACTTTTCTTATTCTTTATTATTATTTCTTTTCTTAATCATCAATCTCCCTGGTGGAACGACAGGATTTCAGGCCTTTTGTCTGTCTTTTTCTTTTCTTTTTGCAGCAATACCCTTTTTTGCTGTATGCTCACGACTACACGTTAACGCGGCTTACGGCCAAATGTCATGATATTCATTCTTACGTTCATTTAAGCGCCTTTTTTTCCCTTCTTTTTTGTTCCAAGACGTTACGTTATTATGTTGGCCTTCGCTGTGCAGGTCTAGCTGGAGCCTTTTTTTTTATGTTCAAGATTAGCTTGATCCCCAGCCAGCACGGCCTGGCTAACTTCATAGAAGCACTATGATTTATACGAGCCTTGAAAATAATATGTCCTTCTCTTGAACCATCGTGTCTCCCACTAAGTGCTTGATCTCTGTCTGTAACCACACTTGTCTCATGAGCAGCCGTAGTCATACGATATAGTCGCGTAGGCTCAAGCAGCAGTAAAATGCCATCATTATCTTGCTCCACTTCTATGGCAAACTCCATCAATGCTCCATCATACCTGCCATATATTCAAGTCATTATAGGCACTCCTGTAGATTAGTGTCTCTCGGGCAGGAAGGAGAAAATAGATGGGATGCTAGAAATTGTGTAGCTTCACCCTGACACTAGTTTAGCATTCCACTTCCCGAGCAAGACCCTTGAAGCATGCCTCCAGTGAGTCCTTTGTTTAGTGGCAGCAGTGGCTAACAATAATAGCTTCCGGCAGGGAAGCCACAATGGCCCGCTAGCTGCAGACGCGCCAGTTAATTCATCAGCCCCCGGCTATCACATAGCAGAGGTTGATAATGCTATTTCAGTGCATTTCAATTTCAGCAGCCCCTTTGTTTCAAATTCCAGTCCTTGAGTGCTCAAATAGAGGTCAAGTATGAGGCAGCAACTCCCATGAATACGGCATCAACTAGGGTTTATCTCATAAAAATAGCTTGTAGATAAAGACAGAGTCTTATTGATGTTGTACACGGAAGGGCTTGGTAAGGCTTATAATAGTACATATTCCCAATATACTGGTACAGGGCTTGCAACCAGTCAGCTAGCAAAATAGGCTGGGCTGTATGCATTGTCGTTATTTCAATCATGTCACCGAAGGTCCCTTTAGGCATCTGAAGCCTTGTCTCTTCTCTTGCCCATGTTGCGAACACGGGGTGTGACGACCCACTTGTTGAACTTCTTGTGGCGGGTCTTGTAACCACCTTTGGCCTAATTTGAAGTTAGACATGGACCAACGCTTTACAGACCGAGTGATAGAGCAATGGAAAGCAAACTTACAGGAGTGCCCCAGGGTGAAGTAGGGTTACGATTACTCTTCGACTTACCACGACCACCACCGTGAGGGTGATCCACTTTAGAAAATACCAGTTAGCAATTTGTGACTCAAGTATTACATCACAATAATGCAATTCCCTAGGAGTATGCTAGGAAAGGCTAAAAAAAAGGGAAGGGGGAGGTCCATACCTCTGTTCATAGCTACACCACGAACGGTGGGACGAATGTTGAGCCATCTGCTACGACCAGCCTTACCAAGCTGGCGGAACTGGTGGTGAGGGTTGCTCACACGGCCAATAGTCGCACATGCATCTTTGCTTACTCTGCGAATCTCGCCGCTCTGTAGCTGCACATTGACATACTTTCCAGTCATGACCTTGGTACCATCCTCACGAGTCTCTTCCTCTTTAGACACTAGAGTAGCATAAGTGCCTGCACTGCGGCAGAACTTTGCGGGGCCTTTGGCAAAAGAGCCAATGCAGTACACCATCGTTCCGACAGGAATCAAATGTACAGGGAGACAGTTTCCTCGAAATGTTGTCTTCGCAGCCAGGATACCAGGATCGATAACACCGCCCATTTCTTTTAGCAAGTCTTGTGGAATACCTGAGCGATAGCTTTGCACAACGTCGCCAGCCCGCATTCCCTCAGCAGCAACAATATACGACTTGCGGCCAGTAGCTTTTTCGGTAATGAGCGCGATGTGGGCACTGCGACCAGGGTCATGTTCAATGCGATCAACGGTATGCGGGCCAGGGCGACGACGATCAAAGTCAACAATTCTGATACGACGCTTAACACCACCACCGCGATGACGGACAGTCACCCTACCAGTGTTGTTACGGCCACCCTTGCTATGTCCCTTCTTGGGGAATGTGAGCGGGAGGTACGCTCTGCCCTTCCAAAGATGGTCGTTGATGGGCCGTTTTAAATGCCTAATGCCAGGCGAAGTGGGCTTGTAGGTACGCATAAAGACGCCCTCTTTCGTCGACTGTGGCCCTGAGGCTGCGGTTTTCTCAGGAAGCGCCTGGACATCAGGGGCAGGAGTCTGTTGAGTAGTCGAGGCAGCAGAGTAGAATCGAGCGAAGGCGGGGCTGCGTGCTGGACTCATAAAGCGGCCAAGCTGGCCAAGCGCAAACGAGACACGGGGGACAATCATTGTGAAGTCTAGCAAGGCTGCAGCTCGACGAACAAACGGAAAGCCGGTACGAGATAGAGGCTATTTACTGGAAGAGAATACAGGAAATTGTTAGATCGTTGTTTAGTACAGCAAATTACAAAGCTTGATGACGCACAGTAAATGGAAAGTATGTCCCTACGAAGGACAACTGGGCTGACACGCCCTCAACGTCAGCAAACCCCTCAGCTCCAAGATGGGTTACTTATGGAAGTTGAGCGCAATGTTCCGCTATAAGTGCGGCTGTAGTCACGGCAAAACTGAAAGAGCAATGGCTAGCTCAAGGAAATCTTGACTGTCGTTCTATCACCACTTCTCAGGAAATTTGCCATCCGAGGTTCAGGCCAAGGCTGTTGTGGAACCCTTAGCGCCACCTTCTTGACAAAATTTCCCCCTGTCAGAACAAGGTCTCAGCCACTTCTCAACTGTGGCATGGTTGCCGCGTTATAGAGCCACGAAAGGGGATGCGGCCCACTTGAGTCGCGACTGGGGTCCTGCTATTGCTCAATAGCCAATCAGAATACCGTTGCTCTGCGGTTGTCACTGTTGATATCCCATTTTTGATCGCGTACCCATGGAAAGGCATGTCCGAACATCTTTCTTTGTCTCCCTTCGCCTTGATAACCTGCAACTTAACTACCAACAGCCCGCACCCGAATTTCACTTCTCTTCTTCCCTCTTCTTCACTAAATAAACTTAACGTCTTCTTGCCCAGCCTAGGTTTATTTCTGCCATTACCAGTCCTCTCGTTTACATATACTGCAGCCTGTGTCAACCCTCCCCCTATCTGGTACGTTTACAGCAGCTGCAGCTCCATGCGAGTGCTAGCAGAACGGAGAGCCCGATTAGGTCCCCTTCTCTTTACCTTCAAAGAACCAAGAACTTCACGATTTCCTATAAATTGCTAGTTCTTTGGTCCATGTCTCTTTGTTGCGTGGACGACCGCTAATCCATTGTGCCCTCGCCTAGAAATTAGTAACCCCACAGGCGCGCTCAAAGCAGCAAGACACGCCCAAAAAAAGTATGTACCTGCAAGGATAAAAGATACCTTGGTACTTACAGACCCATCCCAGACACGCTAAGCTAAACCTGCCACCTGGAAAAGAAACAGTCTCCACCATCGCGAATGCTTTCCCTTTCAACATAAACACGCTTTTTTTTCATCTTTCCCCTTTCAACTCTTCCCATCCACAAACACCACCTTGTATTCACAGTCTTCAGCATTTAGACTTCACTCTGTTTTGTGACCAGTCTTTGTTTGTTTTATCAAGCGTGGCATCCTTCGTTCTTTTCACAATTTGCATTCTTCCTCTCCTTATTTCCATTTGATTTTTTTCGTTTCTATTCGTACTCTCTTTCATAGCCAGCCCGGCCCCCTTCACCGATCTTTTCAAAGCCAACATACTTTGTATACACAACCTACCTACAAGCCCTACGATACTTTTTTTTCGCAGTTACTCTTTTCCTGCTACAAGTCACACTCAGAACAGTGTTCTCTGCTAGCCTTGTGTGTATTCCTCTACACCCGTTAATAACGCGCCCTACGCGTTTTTCTCGGCCGCTCCACTTTCTACAAACGAACAAGCTACAGGCCGTTTGACTGTGCTGATACACAATCTTCTACATTGTTCACTATTGTCAGTGTGCGAATGAATCATAACTAACAAGATATTTACAGGCTATAAAGCTACAAATTCATTTAATAATACACACAACCTCTATCCCAAATGCCTCCGGTAGGTCTATCATCTCGAATGCCCAACTATATGGCAACACGACCCCATTATAAACCTAACACCATCGTTTTACAGAGCGAAATGACTACGAGACGTATGCTCTCAAACGAAAATGATAACTCCGCTGCCGTCAACGCAATTGTGCGCGCCAAGGCTTCGGCATTGAATGCTGAACCCGCTGCCAAGGGCCTTCAGACAAAGAAAGCCGCGAATGGATCAGGCATCCCTCGTAAGCGTGCCGCCCTTGGTGATGTCAGTAACATGGGGAAGGGTGATGTTGTAGAGGGGAAAAAGAAGGGGTTAGTTTCCAAGGCCACCTCCCAAGTAACCTCCCGGGTTTCCACACGCAGCGCCGCAGCCCGCGCAAACGGCATCACCAAGGAAAAGAAGCAGACCATCGAGTTGAAGCGTGCTGCCTCTACGTCTGGCGTCCAGAAGCGCAAGGCGCTAGCTAGTGCTGCCAGCGAAGCTCAAGCCGATGGACAACCGTCTCGGAAACGCATTAGTGTCGAAAGCGACAAGGGCACTAAGGCTGCCGTGGCTGTTCCCCATGTTCCGATGGCCCCTATCAATGAAAATATGGTCGAGAAGAAGACGATTTATCCCAGCGGCGTCCGAAACCTCGAGGACGATGATTTTGATGACCCGCTCATGGTTGCCGAGTACGCCAATGACATTTTTGAATATCTCCGTCAGATCGAGCCTGATACCCTCCCGCACCCTGATTACATGGACGTCCAAGACGATCTCGAGTGGAAGACGCGGGCAATCCTTGTCGACTGGCTTGTTGAGGTCCACACCCGTTTCCACTTGTTGCCTGAGACTCTATTCTTGGCTATCAATATTGCCGATCGTTTCATGTCCCAAAAGACCGTTCACCTGGAGCGTCTTCAGCTCGTCGGCATGACAGCCATGTTTATTGCCGCCAAGTATGAAGAGATAATTTCTCCTTCGGTCACGAGTTTCCGTGAGCTCGCTGAGGGTGGCTTTAGTGAAGAAGAAATCCTCAGTGCAGAACGCGCCATTCTCGCCACGTTGGATTACAATATGAGCTACCCTAATCCCATGAATTTCCTCCGCCGCATCTCCAAAGCCGATAACTACGACATCGAAGCTCGCACCATTGGCAAATACCTCATGGAAATCAGCATCCTGGATCACCGTTTGATTGGCTACCCTGGTAGTCTGCTAGCTGCTGGTGCCATGTACCTAGCACGCCTTATTCTCGACCGTGGTGAATGGGTAAGCATTTTGAGTTCACCATCCATGTATTCAGGTTACTAACTATAACTAGGACGAGACCCTTGCTTTCTACGCTGGATACTCTGAAGAAGAGATTGAGCCTATTGTCGCCACCATGGTGGATTACATGGTTCGCCCCACCACTCACGAGGCTTTCTTCCGCAAGTACGCTTGCAAGAAGTTCCTCAAGGGTATGCACTACCCAATCACAATTCACCTGGTAGACTTTCAACTAACAACCAACTTAAAGCATCCATTATTTCCCGCAACTGGGCCAAGGCGAACATGCGCCATTTCCGCATCTCCAACCCCATGGTTTCCGTCGATGACCTCGCGTAAATTGGCAGTTCCAGTCCCCGGACCCCATTCGTCAGTCGTGTTTACGACCCCATCATCGGTTGGTCACCAATTCAGTAATTGTCTTTCACGCACTGGTTGTCTTGCTTAGGCAATGTTGACTTCAAAAAAGTGGCGGTTGGAATATCAACTACGACTGGGTCGGGTTGTTCACGATGCGCGGTCTTCAATATGGCGGTAGTTGGGCGGCTCACTCGTTCAAACGCTTGATTATGTCCCTTCCACTACTGACTACAATGGATGGAGCACAGGCCATCAGTTTTGTTCTTCTTGTTTCTGGATGCGGACCTCATCTTCCTCTCTCCTTAGTGTGGTGAGCGGAAATATCAACATTGAAGACCGCAGCTAATGCTTTTATCTTATTCTCGTGGTTTTGCTTGATCTGGGTTCGCACGGCGTCGGAGTTACTTACAGGGCATTGTTTTTTTTAGTTCTTCCCATATCTTCATTCTTGTCACCTTTCTTTTGCTCCATCTCTTCTATCTTGGCTCTCTTTCCTACTGTCTCGAGGACCTGGAATGATTGTCGCGTCAGCCAGTGTTTCCCGGCTGTCCATTCCCATGTACCTAGTTTCATAGCTCTGCAGAGCCTTGCCTTGAATCGAGATCTTGTTAACCTCCTGCTCGTCCCTTGGAGTGCATAAGTCTAAGACAGTGACACGCGATACCACTCGACTGCTGATGCAAGATTGTGCTTGTACATAGTTTGGTTTTTAGTCTCTTATCCTCTTGTTTCGTTTGTCTATTCCATGTTTCTTTTGTTCTTTATAACAAATCGCAAGTCTTTATGCCAAATTGATGCTTTGTTGCTTGTACTCTCTATGGCCTTCCAGGTACCAACAAATGGGAATATGTCGACACAGCACCCAGGATGCAAGCGGATCCCACTTATCTCGTGGCACGATCTAGTTTACACGAAGCTAGTGGTATAAAACATGTTGTGCAGTAGTACTACAAAGATCCCATATGTTTGTACTCATGCTCCGAACGTGGTTTCAATTTCCCTTGTCCACGCATACGTTAACCTTTCATCTGTTTTCCAGTGAGAACACATGAAAACAGGACGTGTGGTCGGTCCGGTCCCCACGTCAATGTTTGACAGACAGGATAAAAACCCTGGTTTAGAACGAAGCACTAGGGGCTGAGACCAGACCGTACATCAATCGCTCGCATTGGGCTGTTTAGGCTCAACAAATGAAAGCCACAATGCTCGTGTCAAAGTAGAAACAACCTTATCTATGACTAGAAATGTGGCGCGCACATAATACACTTGCTCCCTAGGGAAACTTGGGAGGGGAGACCTCGGGGACAGGCTTCTTACGTCCGGAAGCTCTTCATCTTATCGGCATGGGCTTATTTTGTGAAATGCGTGTAGAATTTCAGCCCAATACAACGTTGACCTGGTTTTCCCGCTGTTTTAGTCTGCGATAGATACTGGTGTCTGCTGGTTCGCGTGGCCTTGGGCCTACGTAACCATCACGAACATGGATCGCGGCAGTCTGAAAATCATCCCGACGGGCAATTCCATGATATGATAGCACCTTGTGCTCGCCGAATTGGCCGGGTCGAAAACTCGAATACGCATTCTTCTGTACATGGCTGCTCCTAGACATAATCTACTGTAGGTATGCTCGCTCATATAGGCTTATCAAGCATGCTCCAACAGTTATTGACAGACCCCAAGCTTGCCTCTCTTTTTTATGCCTGCTAACCCCTCTTGATCCGTTGTGGATTTTTGTTGCAGCTCAGCACGTTTTCCGTGTCTGGTCATGAAAGCCCAAGTCACAAAGATGGCCCATTCTTGATTGCTGCTACGTAATTTACCACGGATGGTAGATAGTGAGGCTTAATTTTCCCACACAGTTTCAAACACAAATTCAGATTGTTAGGGACTTATCCAACTCTTTCCTACGCAAAGTTCCTGCTACCAGATTGCGACAAGCTCTCAGGGGATGCAATTGTTAGATATCCTCTTTTTGCATGGATCACTTTTAGAGTACGGATAATTCGTTTTTGGTGAGGGGTCTCGCAGTGCATATAAGAAGCTTTGGGGGTCCGCATAACATGCAAAAAAGTAAAATAGATACCTCGCTCTGGGGATGGTGGGGGATATCGGCTCTTGCGCGCAAAGAAGTGCATGGCATGTTTCCCGTTTTATCCTTGTGCAGTAATAGCTACTCGTTTTGTGCGTTCTATCAGGCTGGGAAGTTATAGAGGCAACATATCAGTTGGTGTTGTGACTCGTGGGTGGCACAGACCTAGAGCAAGCTGTATAGAGTACATGCAGTATGCATGCAAGCAGGGTTCAGAACAACCACAAACCTAAGAATAATGGAAACTAAAAGAACTTAATGGAGCCATAAACAGAAAAACAGCTTTCTGAATAAATGATAGATGTGAGAAGAAAGCTGTTTTTTGTGGATTGACATGATAATGATGGCAAGAAACCAGCCTGTGTCACCTCTCAACTCTCGTGGGCGCGCGCCTCGTTCCTATCAGTGGCTGTTTGTGGCGTTCAGCGCTGAGCGCCACGGTTTCTTGTTTGCTTCCCTTGAGGCAACTAAGAAGGAGGCTGGGTTTCCCTGGAAGCTGCTGAGGGACTGAAAAACCGACTGTCATTATCGTCCTACCAAAACGCTGTCAAGGAAAAAAGCGTAGTTAGGGTTGTGGTTTATGGCAGGAAAGATTAGGGTTATGGATATGCACACCATATTGTGTTTCTTTAAAATGTGATTTTACGAGGGCTAATGGGACCTTTGGCTGAGATTTACCGAGCCGCGAGTAGATGCGCACATACAACAGGAGGCACTCCCATGCCCAAACGAGGATTGTGGCGTCAAAAAAGTTGTTGAGTGCGGTCCAATCAAGTGGCATCGCGACTTCTAGTCTTCTTTGGTGAGTACGCATGTTATGACCCCAGAGAGCTACAGTAAAACCATAAGCGATATGTGCTATGTTATGCCAACTTATGGTACCAAGCTTCATCTCAACTTGGCGTTTTAATATCACAGAGCGTCAATAAGCTGTCGTGTTTGGTCAAAAAAGCGACATGTTGCGCAGCAAATCAAGAACAAGATACGATGGAAACGACGACGGCTATGTCCATCCAGGTGCTCACTTGTCCTTTAGGTAGAGAGTGTGCTTCTATGGCTCATGGCCTTTAATTTCAATCCACAGCAGGATTGCAGATTGCCAGCTCATACTTTCCATCCAAACGACTTTTTGGAGGAGAAAGAAGCAATATGGTAATTCAAAGTATAATATACGCACGTATAGAACAAGCACAGTAGAGGTGTGCATAGCAAAGCTGGTGTCGTAACAACAGTTACAAACAAGTAAAGGGATCAAACAAAGGAAGCGAGTTAGGGAAAAAGAGGCATTCCCCCCAAAAAAAAAAGACGAAGACCCGATCTGCAGATATACAGTACACACAAATCAACTGGCTCAAATATCGTAGTCAACGATAGTACAAGACATAAATGAGGGCGGGCTAGCGGTATGTGACTAGTGATGTGATGGGTCCTCGGTTTGAGGGGAGAGACCTGCATCCCATAAGAAGGGCGGTGGGGGTAGGAAGATGGAGTCATGGAACAAAAATCTCCGCTGGCCACTCGTAGCTAATAGTCCTGACTCTAGCTTCCCTCGTTTTCCTTGTCAACAAGTTTCCCATTGTTGTGAATGATCAAAGCAGGCCTTCAAATCCCTCTCCCTTTGCCTTTCTTTGAGAAATTTCTTATCAGGCGGTTGGGGGAGACGAGCGAAACAGAGAATAAGAGCTAAAAGTCAGCTCCAATTTTGCCGACAAGGGAGAGGCAGCTAATTATTGTCTTGTCTCTTGTGATAGGCATGGACGTGCGTTTGTTTCTAACATAGTGGCAAAAGAGAAGACGAAGGCAGAGAGGGATGAAGAAGGAGGCCAAAAAAGAAACGAGATACAGATAGATACCTTATGGTCAGAGCCGGCTGTTTGTTCACTCTACATTCCAAAAGCGCAACAAACCTGTGCTCAGCATCCAGAATGGGATGTTGCTGGTGCTCTGAAACCTTGCTGTGCTCGCCAAAGTCCAAGCAAGAATGTGTATTCTTTTTGATTGCGGGCTGTTTGGCATCACATCTGACAGTTTGCGACTACAGATAATATATGTTTTTGCTTCGGCATAGAATTGTGACTAGAGTTTGCAGCCCACAAAGGTGAAAAGACACAAGCAGAGGTGCAGGATGGGACGAAAGAGATTCTGGAGCAGTTTTTGGTGAGGCATTAGGAGAGAAGAGGAGAGTACAGGAAATAGAAGCGGGCCACAGTACATAGCCTCTATGTTCACGAAGTAGAATTACGTATTCGAGGGCGGCACACACTGAGTCAGGTCGCTGACTTGGCAGGCTGGGACGCCTAGGAAGTCACAAAATTTACTAGGCTCATTTAGATTTATTCTTGACAGATGAGCCAAATGGAGGACATTTTGTTCCCGGTTCCGTTGTCGTGTCCTGACTTGTGCTTCGACTTTCCAGTTAACTTGTGGCTGCAGCTGTGTAGATAGTGCTGGAAGCCTGTTCCAACCATTGGCTTCTGAGGAGGAGCTTCCCTTGCTGCTATCCTCGTTTCTGGACACAGGACACAACTAGGGCTTTGCCTGTGCTTGTCAGGCTGTACCGTACCTGGTGCCCATTTGGCTTGCCTGGTAGGTGTATTCTATATTCTTTAGTGTGGCTGATTAGCCACTTTGTGTACAAAAATACACTGCTGCTCTAATGCATGCTCTTCCCTTTCATCCCCCCCCCAGCCTTATCTCTCTTTCCTCTCACGCTCTCGCTTTTGGCCTGGCCTGTCTGGCTTTGGTTCTCTCTAATTTTTCTGCGACACTGTGGTTGGTCATTTCGTTCCTTGCCCTAGAAGGGCTTTCCTTCTTTCTTTCACCCCCTCCCTCCGACCCCCAGCATCGTCGCATTGCAGTGCACCAAATCCAAACTAACGACTAAACCGTAGAGCTTTGAGCAGATACGCACTGCATTTGCATGTCTATCTACACACATGGTGTATTTATCTTCCATTAGAATTCTTTATTCCACTGTTAAATACAGCATCGTTAATCTTCCTAGCCCACAATGCAAATTCAACCTGACTTGGGTTTGTATGGGTAGTTACCCTTAGAGGCGCTAAGACTTTTTGAGAGAGACAGAAGAAGAAAGCCCCAGACAGTTTAGCCGTGTAGCCGCTAAAGCATCTGCACTGTAACTATTTGCGCTTTCCACCCACTCAATAGTAAAGAAACTGCGCCGTAGTCAAGTCATAATGGTCCGCACACCCAAGGCCAAAATGTTCTAGATTGTATATTGTTTTGATCGCATAGAGATGGCGAATACACGGAGCCGGGTCGAATGGGCTGTTGTATTGCACTTGCCGCTGTTGAGCTACTTATCTTTAACGGCGGGCTTTTCAACACGGTCTACGAGAGTTTGTCGCACTTTTTGCGCCCAATGGGCCAAAAGACAGTGTGCACACCGTCCCACTTCTAGCCCCAGCAGGGCCACACAAAGGGTTGTTCTTGACAGCGAAATATGGCAGGCGCATCTTGAAAGGACTAGAGCCTGCCTCAGCCTGCAAGAGCCCTGGATAAATCCCAAAGGCAGGCTTCTATAGCAAAGAAGTGCCCTAGGAATGACCAGACTCTCCAGCACCTACAGCGCTGAAAAATTCGAGACCCGCCCTATCTGCCCACTAACCGGACTCTTGTTTTAATTGTGTCGCCTGGTAAAACCTGACCAGGAAAAACATCACTTTGCTGAAGCATAGGTCCTAAATCCAATGTCTATTCCCATCATCCGTGGTCTCCTCATTTTTTCTCTTCTCATCACTCTCTACACCTTCATGGCCCTACTTCTACAGCCGGTTGGATCATCGCAAACTACTAACATAAGCCCTTAGTAAGTCATACTATCGTTTCCTTGATTAGCGACTGCCCTCTCGTCAATAATGCTCCGCAGCGATTCGTCGTCCTCCGATGGCCTGCTGGAAGCCGAAGCGCTGCATCTTGCGTCCCGTCCTGGCTTCTTTGTTTGAGCTGTCGGTAGCAAAATGACCACGAATTCCGCGACCTGAATCTAGCATTCTTCTTATTATCGTTTTTATATTGTCCATCTCCCCAATAACCAATTCGGAACGGCTTGCTAACTGCCAACTCTCTCGTTTATAGATCGCCCTTATTCACGACATCTTCTCGGTGCTACGCTCTATTGTGTGTGCGCTTCTTTCTTCCAACATTCTCCTCGCTACACCTCGTTGCCGATACATATATCAAATATATATTTACTTGCTGGTGGTCGCTATAGAGGCCCATCTTCCGTCCCTTTCTTAAAGCCCTTTTTGTAACCGGCTTCGAGTTTGTTCGGACCTGACTCTGGCTTCTTATGGCATCTACTTGCTCAATATTTAGCAGCGCCATCCAGCCTCTCGACTCTTCCCCGCTCCAAGCACTGGCTTCTACGGCCTCAAATCATCATCAGATTTCTTCTTATCCCTCCTCGACGTTAATACAGTCCGATTGCCCACCCAAACCTCCAACCATGGCCTCTCCCGAGCTCTCCCCTGGTGGAATGGAACATGGGACTTCCAATATATCTACGAACAACCCTGAATCGCAGCGCGCACCATCAAAGAGCGTCGCCTTTGAGCTGTTGATAAACGATGGCTCTCAATACCGTGCGCGCCTGCCCATGAGAGTCCAAATCTATCCTCATGACGCTACTGAGTCAATTGTGACTACAGTCAAGAATTTCTATGGTCTTTATGCCGGCCCTACTGGGTCAAAAGGCGTCAGCTTTGAGGACGAACAGGGCAACACTCTGATTGCGAGTTTTGAGAACTTTAAGCATAATATGGTGGTATATGTGCGTGTGATTGAAGAGGCTCCTCATTATGGCCCTTATCATCGCGGTCCAGAATACTATGGCTCTGAAAGGTTTCCCCTCCAGCCCCCTGCACACCTAGAACCTGCACAAAAGTTGTCCCGCAGTAATTCACCGGCTTCCCATAGCCGACGCAGTGCATCCGCTGCCACAAACCGCTCTTCTGGTAACAAAAAGAGCGGGTCCCGCTTCTCTTCTAGCCGGACTAACTACAACCAAAATGGCGACTATGATGGCTACAGCAGTGAAGACGGCTCTACCTCTACTAAGGCCAGAGACCAGATTGGCAATACTGAAATCAGTCTTGACAATATCGTTGAGGGTGGCCGCCGTCGCAAAGCAAAGTTTGAAAGCTCGGTATGTCATTTCTCTGCAGCACGCTGTTTATCATGTCCATGTTTAAGTGCAATATCAGAGTTTTACTTCTGTCGAGGCTTTTCCGCTTGATTCCCTTAATTTCATGGCTTATTCATAGCTAACTTTACTCCCAACCCGCGCTTCAGGAACTCCCTCTCTTTGCGCCTCCTCAAATGCCTGCTGCACCGTCCAATTCCTCTGTGTCTCCCACCCGCCGTATGGATTCGCATCGTAATTCCATTTCCTTTTCCAATGGAAGTCAAAACCCATTCACGAACACCCGGCCCTTACAATCTCCACAGAGCTATGGCTACGGGCCTAACTTCTATGGCACCCCATCCGCTGATACAAAGACTGCTAATCAGTCGCTCTATGGTCCCCATGGAACCCCTAATGGCATGGCTCCCACACCTGATCCCACTGTTGGTAGCTGTATTTCGGATGAAGACAAGGATGTAGCAATGCAGCTCATGCGCCTTGGTGACGTCTCCAACATATCCAACATTTCCAATGCTCGCACTTCCGCATCTACTCAAGATGATACTTACAGTGGACAGGCGGATCAAATGTCGTCCACTGGGGCTACTAGTGACTGCGATAGCGATGGAGAGAATGGCCAGCCGCCTATCCGCAGACAGCGTCTAGATGAAATAGGCTCCAGCAGACCTATAGATGGCGCGGCTGAAATCCGTGCAGCTCCGTCAGTTGATACAGGCAGTCTCACAAACCTGGCGCCTGTATCGTCCCCTACAAAGATCCGCGCTCCAGTGCTACCTAAAGCTAAAGCCATGGCTGCACCAAAGGCTAAAGGGGTAGCCAAGATCAACAAAGCACCCAAGGTTCTAGGGTCTGTTCCTAAGTCTAAGAAGACTCCTGCCATCGCTTCAATTGCCAGCGCTATGCCTGGCGTTTTGGCGGGAGTGCAAATGTCACCATCGTCTCTGCCGCCATCACGCAAGCAATCTATTTCATCGCTTGGTGGTCTTGCTCCTGGAGATGACGAGCATCCCGACCTATCGACTAAGCCTCGCTGCCAGCGTTGTCGCAAGAGCAAAAAGGGGTGTGATCGCCAACGCCCTTGTGGTCGCTGCCGAGATGCCGGCCTTTCGGCCGACCAATGCATAAGTGAAGATGAGGGCAATGGCCGCAAAGGCCGTTATGGACGCCACATGGGAGTCCCTATTAAGAAGGAAGACATATCTGCACCGCCCCTTTCCACCCCAATCCAAACCCCCGTTCCTATCCCAACCAACGGGATAGCTGGGATTGGCCTTCTCCCACCCGCATCTATTGAGTCGTCCTTGTCAGCTTTGGACAAGAGTAAGAAGCGTAAACGATGAGCGTGAGAGGCCACGACTCCTTTATTTCTGATTCTTTTGACGTTTTGATACCTTGGTTTTTTTTGGTTGTGCATGATGCCCACAACAATACATCAACGCTTAGTGCTTTCAATGCCCATGTGCTGTGCCAACGGCATATCAAGGATCTTTGAGCTCCTCCTCATCCGCTGATCATGAAATAATACCTTTCTGACAGTAGCCACTTGTGATTGCACAAGATGATACCGCCCAGTTATTCTACTAGACTGACTACCAAGATGTGAAAGGTTATTTTAATAGCCCGTTATTTTCATCAGCCATACATGTTCACCATTAAGCCATGTTGGGCATTTGAGGTCGCACTGGATAAGCAGTATTGTGCTGGATGCTCCATGCTAAAACTGCTTAATATTTTTCGTTCACATTGAAGGCTCTGGCTTTGTTCTCATCGGGATCATTCGCGTCGTTTGGCATAGTTTTCCTCTTCGGAACTTGAGCCTGTCTTGCGCTTTGTTTATTACTTTCATTCCTACTATTCATCTTCCTACACTCTCTGCGTGGCGCTGGCTTTCGTCATCGCCTGCAACGAATTCAATGGCCCTATCGTTATCTTTTGTTATCATCATCTATTTTGGTTTCGCTCGTACATCAACACCTTTTATTTATTAGCTCGCTAGCGAGTGAGACATGATTGTTTTATTTGTTTTCCTGATATTTTTTATATCTCCACTCTTTTCCCTCATTCTTAGAGTACCGCCGATGGACAGTATACTCCTGTTTTTTACTCTTCCATCTTCCTCATGAAATAGGCGCTACTACTGCGTAACTTTTCATGCTTGGGGTTTTTTCCTTTCATTCGTTTGTTTCTTTTTATTGTTTTTATTGTTCGCTGGTTTGTTCTGGGATTGGGGTCATGGCTAGCGGAAAACGAAGGGCTGAATGGACGTGGCTGACTTTGGAATTGTGATGGGAATATAAAAGATTGGATGATATTGAGGGGCTATTCCTTTAGTGGGTGTTGAGCTTTTCCATAGTTGATAAGATTCGCACCAAGACTCTAATATCAACCAGCGCCGTAATATCATCGAATTGCTGTGTACGACGCTCATTTTGCTCATTTCCTCCCTTGACATCTGAAACCAACAGCCACTCGCGATATACTGTGATAGAACAAGATAAGCTGCAAAGCTGATTCGACAGTCACATTGCCACCACGCCAGCCATACCACGAATATATGTCGTTGAATGTGGTCCTTAAAAGGCGGGTCTGGGCTACACCGGCTCGGAGACGCCACATCTGACATACTCCGAGACTAGCCGGCGCTAGGATTTCTATGTGGCGCGCTTTTTCTTTCTTGTAGACCCCTGCATTGTGTGTGCGATAGAGGGGTAATTTAGAGTGGAGCCCTACGTCACCTTTTTTTCCCAGCAACATAACCCCGCGATGTGGATCACGTGATTGGCCGGGGCTATTCAGCGACGAGCAAAAAATTGGGCTTTCTAGGGTCGTATTTTCCAAGACATTGCGGCTCATACATATTTCTTTTCGTGTGCATCTTGTGTTAGTGATGTGATTGTGTGGTGGAAGGCTGTGAAGGGCATCGATAGGCAGCATTCAGACTAGAGAGGCTCTTCTTAATGCTGCGCAAGGGATTTTTCGATTTTATTGCACCCACGTGGTGATTGAGGGCGCGCCGCGACAGCAACTAGAATTTGGCGCTACGAGCTAGGGAGGGAGCGCCTCTGCAATGCTGTTGTTGTTTGTTTTTTTGCTTTAGCCTCACCCTTGGAATTAACCCTTATGTCGACGTTTCACCACGGAAACAAACTTATTACACTCATTAGGCAAGACAAAGTAATGGATGGTGTTAGATAAAAGGTAGCTTTGACCGGAACATCGAACCGAAGTTATCCAAGTTTCAGGAACTCGCTCTAGGGAAAAATCTTGTTATTCGGATGTGAACTGTGTCAGCGGGAGGCAACGACTTTCGACAATTCGAAACATATGACCGCCAACAATAGTATTTTACGGTATTAGGATAGTACTATACGCAGCATTCCTGGAATCACATGATTGCTCGTGAATACCTCCATGCCCCCATCTTGTGATGGATGATTCAATATGCCATTATCTTCCTCTGCAACACACCTCAAGATACTAATAGTAAACAGGCTGCGAAGGTTGGCCATAAACAAGAGAACTCAGTCAAGTCGCTGATGTTTGGCTTGCGATTGAATCAAAAGGGGTGGACAAGGCTAAATTTCAATTGCAGAGATTGCTAGCCAGGGTAAAGGGCATGGAAGTGAGGGTAGGTAGGGTCATCGTTTTGGCGGGCGGAAGCCCACCACTCGAGGGAGGATCATCAAGCCAGCCTTGGTAGGATCCTTCTAGAAAGTAAACAGCACCTAACTAAACATTTGCGCAAATCTTGGCTCGCATCTGCCCATAACGGCGTCTGCTGGGCCTTGTCAATAGGGGCCATAGTGACCTGTAAATGTTGATCTTCAAAGATTTTCACTCTGACCCTGCTTCTGCCTGAAAACGCCAACTACGTGGAAGTTATTCACTAACTGAGGCCCTGGCCGAGGTTTAGGGAAGCAGGCCTGGCTTACTTGGTATTCTTGTTACCATAACCATTGCGATCATGTTTACTGACACAGAGAAGATGGAGCTTGGCTTGCCGTTAGCCAATCATGGCTTGTAAGCATACATGACTGAGACCCATGCAGTGGGTGGTAGTGGTGTGTGTGTATATTCGCCACAGTAACTGAATGCTGGGTTTCTCCCTAGAATGTGAGATGATACAATGCGTTTGGGGATGGACATGGTGTTGATTTATCTTCACCAGGTTGAGACTTTTGATTCCTCTTCTGACTTGAGATTCGCAAATGCTCGAGGCGAAGGTAGACCTTCCAAGAAAGTCCGTCTGGGTGCATGATGTGGGCAGAGAGCTAGTAAAATATAGAATTTAAAGCGGCGCTAAGACGAAGATGTTGGTGCTTCGGAGTTTGGATAGCTAGGAGGGATGGTAAAAAAGCTCTCTATCGCTACATGTGACATGCCACATGTCACATCACCCTGGAGCAGAGCTGATTGGCAAGCGAGTAGGTAACAGAGGTGACATGCAGCAAATATAACTCAGCCTGTGCCCTTAAAACGCTATAGAAGTAATTTAGACGATGCTTGCTGAGTCTGCATGTTGACATGCGATTGCGGCGTCCATGCACCCGCTAAATAGTAATTGGCCACTCAAATACGGTATGTGATTGAGCCAATCACAGACTTGGCTGGCACGCTTGGACGCCGCCATCGGAGGGACTGTCTTTTTCCTTTTTCTTTTTCGGTGCACCAAGGCCCATTTTCTACTGCATTACGAATGCATCTGTCATCGCAATCAATGGAATCGCTATTGACAGCAGGAATGGGTTATTAGGCGTTCATGCAATAGCAGTGAGTGCAATGCTGCTACAAAGGTGACACAAGATAAGTCGCTTAGAATTCCGTCCACAGTCAAATCAATGGGCCTCAAGGCTCGCTGTGACTAATTAGGGAACCTTGCGTCATGTCTTCGTGTCTTCCGGGGCAACGTGATATTACGTCGGATTTTGTTGGCACATACAGACGAGCGCCATGGAGGGTTACTACATGGCTAAATGCACCCCTAAAATTGATTCTAAAAGAAGCCTGTCTACCCGGGACCGCAACTGGGTGCCTGGCCTCAAGAATTGAAACGTCCTAGTCGCCCAGCTTGGCAGGGGAAACAGCTGACCCTTGGTGTGGCTCTGTGAGCGAGAGCAGCACGAGGCATAGTAACTACATGTTGTAGCTGCGGCGGGCTCTTCACCGCATGCACCCATGGCTCTAACCAGTCGTCTTCGAGAGCGGATTGGCCCAGTTAACGGTAAACGATAGCCCCAAGTCACAAGCTAGGCCCCCCCACACCGCCACCGGCTTTCTTGCTGTTACAATCACCATCCTGGTCACTGGCACCGACACCGGAACGGAAGAAGGATTCCGGCTCCCACCATAGCGGGAGGGGTCTGGATCATGGGAACTGTCTCCAACTGTCTTGTTTGGTAAAGCTAGCTATCACGACTTATTTCGTATCCGTGTACGCGTATATGTATATGTACATACATGCAACTTGATTAGACAGCGGACTCGTTGCTAGCCTTTGTTGGAGAGCAAGGTGTCAGCTGCACCGGCAAACCTAATAGACTGAAACATGCAAGCCGTCTACCTTGGGAAGCCCTAGACCAAATCCTTTGCCGAGAAGAGCTTCAATCCTGTCTATGGTCCTCCGCTAGTCCCCTTTGTTGCTATCAAGGCTCATGTATAGAGTACTTGTTACGGGCGGTGTGGTGGAAATGAACATCCCGTACCTAGTACGTCGAATGCCGGCCTCTTGGAGAACCATCCCCATTCTTCTCTTTGCAATAGAAGCTTTGTTCAGGCTTGCGCTCTTCTTTGCTTATCGCTTGAGTCTTTAGCTTTCCGGCTTGAAAATTTTCGTCCTAATTTCGGCCCTTCCCCGGCAATCTATGAGCTTCTCGATTTCTGTAAATATGGGCTCCTCTTATTGTCTGGCTTACATGATCTGTGCACGCCCTTTGAACGATTATAACAACATCTCCTTTCTTTGGCTTTGGCCAAGTTCCTGGCCGAGTCGCTTTTATTGTCTATGTTTTACTTCTCTCCCTCCTGTGTGTAGACACCTTCTTGAGACATATATTATAATCACTTTTAAGAATAAGAAGCCCCCACCCAGTCTCACAGCTTTGCTTTATATCGTGACTTCTGGTATCTTCACTACTCTCTTTTATGACTGTGCCACAGGAAGCCTGCATCGTAGCTTCAACACGGCTAAACTAAACGTACAGTATTCTATGTCTGCTTGGCAAGTCTGCTTTCTTCACTACGGGCCACCGCTATAGTGCCATTTTCTTTTTAGCTCTAGCTCCAAAAGCCTCCCCGCCTGCATCCTAACCTCCTTTCCGGAACTGATATTATTGTCGACAAATGTCTTCGCTATTCTCTACTTTTTCATAGCCCTGACTTCGAGTTAACCAAGCCTCACCTAACAGCTTCCGCACAATGGCTGAGAAAAGCGCTTCCGACAAGTCGGACACAGATGGAGACTGCCCGAAATTTGCCCTTTCCTGCCCTGAGAAATCACCAGCTCAGCCGAATGTTCAAGCTCAGTCTGGGTTGCCCAGCTCGTCTTTAGATGAAATAGAGTACCCCGAAGGTGGCATGCGAGCGTGGCTTCAAGTGTTTGCGAGTCTGCTCATCAACTCTCTTTCGTGGGGTGTTCCTGGCATGTTTGGCGTTTACCAGCTCTACTACACAACTGAGCTTGGTCTTCCGCAATCACAGGTGTCGTGGATTGGCTCCATCCAGACTTTTCTTGCATTTGTCGTCTGTGTTATTTCTGGCCGGCTTACAGATGCTGGATACAGCATGGAAGCGCTCGTCACTGGCTCTGCTCTGACAGTTCTGGGCACCTTGATGACCAGCTTAGCGACAAAATACTGGCAAATACTGTTAGCACAGGGCTTCTGCACCGGCCTTGGGCTGGGGGTTATGTTTATGCCAGGCATGGCGGTTGTTACTTCTTACTTCAAAGAACGCAGGTCTCTAGCGCTTGCAGTTTCTGCTATGGGAACTGGGATTGGTAGCCTGACTTAT
The DNA here is from genome assembly GCA_038382965.1 of Ceratocystis huliohia. Taxonomy (NCBI): domain Eukaryota; kingdom Fungi; phylum Ascomycota; class Sordariomycetes; order Microascales; family Ceratocystidaceae; genus Ceratocystis; species Ceratocystis huliohia. Next base: position 138,590 of record JAXCEX010000012.1, on the reverse strand, counting down.
CCTGCCATTCTCCAGTACACAATGCCCTATGTTGGCTTTCCATGGGCTGTCCGATGCACAGCTCTTGTCGCTTTGATATCGTGCGCAACAGCTACGATCCTCATACGCCCGCGTCTCCCTCCTCGTAAGTCTGGACCGTTTATCGAATGGGACGCGTTGAAAGAGCCGCCATACTTGCTATTTTCGTTTGGAGTATTTTTTCTTTTCTGGGCCATGTTCTTCAATTTTTTCTATGTAAGTTTCTCTTCCCCTTCTAACCATCTCGCCAATTGCATAATAAGCCTGCTCTAAGTTGACAAAAGTCTTTCTGACCCCACTATAGATCACTGGCTATGCCAGGTATGTCATTCACCTTTCTTCTAAGGAAGCGACTACCATCCTCATGATTGCTCAAGCTTTTACCATCCCAAGCCGCCCGATGTCTGGCTTTATTGCCGATCGCTGGCTGGGGCCGCTAAACACGTTCATCGTGATGACCTTATATCTTGCGCTGATGTCGTATGTCTGGCTCGGTGTCAAGACCAGAATTGCCATGTATATTTTCAGTGTATTTTTCGGGATAGCTATGGGCGCTTCCCAGGGTATGTTTATTGGGGCACTGGCGTCGTTGACTTCGAACCCCCAGAAGATGGGCACGCGTGTTGGCATGGTGTATGTTTTCCTTGGTGTGGCTGGGCTGACAGGCACGCCGCTGTCCGGCGCCATCATCGATTCTATGGGAGGCCGTTACTGGGGCGCTCAGCTATGGGCGTCGTCGTGTTTTTTGTGTTCAGCCATTTTTGTCGCGGCGGCGCGGTACTGTAAGACTGGTTGGCATGTCAAGTGCAAGGTGTGGGTAAGTTGATGATCCTCTGCCACTGACATACATGGACGCTTGCGGTCTACTACGTATGATTTGACGGGGGCCATTATAGAGTGTTTAATTTAGTTTGTTTTCGTATAGTCATCATAGCTTAATGTAAGCAGAGCAGGCTGGTTGCCTGTTCCTGTTCGAGTGTTGAAAGATCATCCTGATTATCAGTCACACGTGGGGTGTGGGGTTGTGTTACAACAAACCTAATCAAGTCACGTACTGTAAACGGTAGACCTTCCAGTGCCAGTGGCTCACAACTGCGTTGAAACAGCGGTGAACGCATAGATGCAAACAATGCAAAAAGATCACGAAAACAGCTAGGAAAGCATTGTTGGAGGCTTGGTTTTGATGCAGGACTCCGTTCCCGCCTGTTTGGTGATGCGGAAGTGCGGTTGGGCCCCTGGACTGGCTCTGGGTGCTATGCTGGTTCCCATCTTGAGGCGATTCTAAGTCGCCTTATTTTCTTTGCTATCCTGTGCCCCACATTAGCTATGGGTGGGAGCTAGAGTAGCAGCTGTAATCAACCGAAAAACTAGCCTCGTATACGCACAATGGTGATAGGTACATGCAGCATATGCATATGGCCGTCCGTCTATACATGATTCTAGTCACATTGAAACGTGATAGCCGGGGTTTCTGTGATGATAAAAGCTTTTTTGCTAGAAACTCCCTTTCTTTCTTTCTTTCTTTCTTTCTTTCTTTGACTTCTTGCTGTTGCCAAGTTTTCTCTTCCTTCTCCTGTTACGACTTATGGCCCCCAAGTGCCATTCAACTTTCGTAGTTAAGAGGAGTGCTTGGCTTGTCGCCGGATACTTCGAAAACCCGAAGCTCCTGTCTAAGCTCAAAGAGCCTTTTGTGTAAAAGCAAAGCCTAGGCCCCTCACTAGATGTTACTGCTTTCATCTGATGTAATTAGAGGACATGGCAAGTTGCGCTAAAACATGCGCACAGCTTTCGACAAAGTCGTTCCGGTTCCGGTTGGTTGGAGTAGCCCAGCATTGCGCAAAGAAAAACGCCATACATCTGAGATCTTATTAAGAGCACGAGCCTGGAGCCGCGTCGTATTGTGCCTCTTGGCTTTCCTCCATGATCAAACTGGGACAAGCTTTGAGATAGGACCATGATGAAACTAAACTAAAGCACCACCTGGTCTCATCAGGGTGCCACAGCTAAGGGTTAGGGCTTGATATAGCCTCCTTCTAAGCAGCTTGGTCATAAAATGGGGCGGTTCCGTGTAGAGCATTGGCAAGACCCACATTGAATGTATCACAAATTCTCGACGTGCTTCATCGCTGCTACTTTGTGTGTGTTTGCACGCCACTTTATTGGCCGAAATATACATCAATTCTGTTATCTGATTCTAATCCTCAGCCATGCTGTTCCCTTTCTTGTAACATGCTTTATCAGGGCTGTCCATCCAATGCGGCAACCCTGCATACACATGCTGAATGCCGCTTCCGCTAGCCGCACACACCGTTGTTTAGGTGGGTCTGGCGATTTATGGCTTCTAATACTTCTAGATCTTGGCAGAGAAGCCTAGCGAAAGCTAAACGGCAGCAATTGTTTCACGGGATAAAACGCACATACACACACGCGCGTGCTTGTTACTTGCTGTAACTCATTTGATTTTTCCTGGGTGGATGGGTAGAGGAATGAAACAGCTAGAAATTGCTTTGACGCTCACCAATAATCTACTCGACTTTGTTTGGAAACTAGTGGTCCCAACAGCCACCCATCTATCAACCCCTGAAAGCGCATCTGTTATTCCGTTGTTCGGCCTGGCTTTTGTTTGACGAGCTAAACTATAATGGCGCCACGCTGTGAGGACCAAGGGAAATGTTTAAGCAACTTTCTTGTTGCCAAGGTCTTGGCTACACCTTTAGCTTCCCCGTGCACATAGCAGTATTCCCTCCTCTTTTCCTTTTCTGACCAAGTAGGCACAAGTGGAAATACATGTACCTACACAGAGAGACAATGTGATCGATCAGGGTACCCGTACGCATCATTGCCTATCCTTTCTCTTTGCCCCCCATTTGGCACATCTGTTGGACAAGGTGGGCACAACTCAGCGTTGGCCGAGTACAAACAAAGGCTCCACGTATCGGCTACTAGCTCTATTCGTGTCAGTTGGTCTGACTTACCTTGATCCTGCGGAATTTCTTTTAGTTAAGTCTTGCCTAAACAAAGGACCCAGCCATGATTCAACTTTCTTTTGCTCAATGAGCGAGCTTGCTATTGTTGTGCGTGTTAGTGCGGGCCTTATAAAAAGCTGGCATATGAATAAAAGAGAAAATTCTCTTTCTCCCAATCAGGAAATATCTTGTGTATTGGTGACTAGGCCTCCCTCCACCATGGCACTTCAAACTCTTGCCCAGAGGTCATAGAGGTAGAGGTACATCGAGCCCCGCGAAATCTTGCTTATTCTCCTTCTAGTGTGAGGAACTAGATGAGGAAAGAGCCCAATGCACCCCTAGACCGGAAGGGACGATTTCTTGTTTTGTCGGGTACTTGCCTCCAGCAACGCTTTCCTACTTGGTCTTGTGCCCTATTCAAGAAACTTTGATTGTTATGTTTGGTGGTATCTGTATCTTAATATATACATCCCCTTGTATCTTTGTATTCGGTACACTTTGCGTTTGTATTTTATATTTTGTGTGCTTTCCCTCCTTCTCTTTCCGTCTCTTTCGTTGCTTGGTTTTTCATTTTTTTTTTTTCACTTTACCCTCCCACAAAGTCTCTTGTTATCGTGACTTTGCCTTCATTTCTTTGGTCGTCAAGCTACACTAGTCACAAGGCATAGGCAACTTACGCACTTATACGACGACCCACCACTTTAACATCGAGATCCCCAGTTCCCTATATTAATCTCAATCTACAACACTTGCTGCCTTGGATACAGGCTATCCAAGCTTGCTCTCTCCATTCTCCATCGTTTCTGCTCAATCAAAACCAACTGCCTATTCTTCGAGAGATAGCCTGGGAAGGTTGCGTGCCTCTATTTATCTGAGCTTCACGAATTGCGCTTTTTTTTTTTCGTTTCTGCAACACTTGAGCCTAGCCAGCTACCACTCTATGTTCTTTTGTCACGCCTTTTCATGACCATTATCGAAAGTTTTAGAGACCCGTCGATCATTCCGAACCACATTTTGCTCATCTGCCTGCCCCGCCGCACTTCACTTGGTGATATAATTCATGTCTGCTTTGCCCTACTATTCGGAAGCTATAACGTCCTGAGACCCCTGTCCTTTTTTTCGACCACCTCTTTCTAGATCAGCCCAAGTACTACCTGTATCACCTAGGCATGCCTGAAGCTCTAGAGGCTAAGTTAGCCGCCTTCAGTCCACAAGAGCTAGCTGCTTTTATGGGCGAATACAATGGCGGGCCATTGTTTAACGTCACCGTTGCCTTTCTGGTTATCTCGTGGATCTCCATTCTACTGAGAACGTACGTTCGGGTTTTCTTGACTAGAAGCTTTCTTCTAGATGATTGCTTCATGCTAGCTGCCCAGTTTGTCTATACGACGTCTAGCATCTTCATCATACTAGGAATCAAGTATGGCATCGGAAAGCATAACGTTGCCTTGGAAGTCGAAGACATGACCCATGCTCTTATGGTATGGTATTTGCATCCCTTTCGCCGCCATCTTTCGGTTACTAAATTTATATGTATCTGCAGTTCCAAGTCCTCACTACTGAGACCTACGTCCTGAACATGATGTTGCTCAAGTTCAGCATTGGGATCTTCCTCCTGAGACTCTCTATGCGGAAAGTCTATACATACACTATCTGGATTAGCCTTATCGTGGTTACGATATGGAGTGTTGCCATCCTCTTCTTCAACATTCTGCAATGCAATCCCATCCAGAGCCAGTGGGATATCACCATTGAGAACCGCAAGTGTGTAGACAGTAACCAGGTTGTAAATGCTGCATACTCTGTCAGTGCTATGACTATTGTGACAGATTGGTTATATGTAAGCCTCAATGCGAGCATACCAAGCTAGTGTTGAACACTGAGCTAACTATACTACAGGCTATTCTTCCGGTCCCTATGCTTTGGGATGTGAAAATGAACACACAAACAAAGGTTACCGTTATTCTTGTTCTAGGATTGGGTGTTTTGTAAGTAAATATCATTACCGCGGCCCTTTTTTAGAATTTTCGTGATTTTAACCATCTTCACAGTGCTTCTGTTGCTACCATCATTCGCTTCCAGTATCTAGTCACCATAAACGATCAAGCAGATGTTTTATGTAGGTTTAATCGCCCCATGGAGGCGTTATGTAAACTAACTTGTATATTATATTAGACGCCGCTACAAACGCGCTGATATGGACTATGGTTGAGCCTGCTGTTGCTACCACTGCCTCTTGCTTGTCTACTATTCGCCCATTGCTTCGCAAACTCCGGGTCAGAGGTTTCGAGACAACCGAAGGCGCTAATTCCATGACTGGCGGTAAGGCGCCCCGATCCGGCCAATCTCGCTCAAACCATTATAGCGAAATCCGGGCGGGTGACATCGAGCTTGGCAGTAAGAAAACAGCCACTACTACTATGGTAGTTGGGGCTACCGAGACTAGATCGTCTTCATCCTCTGAAACCCAAGTCTTTCCTCCAAGGACCACACCATTACCGTCTGCTTATATCCCAGACAAGCATTCTACATCCTCAAGAACTCCTCCGCCACGGCAATCTAGCGACCCTAATTTCTTTGCGGGTAACCATATTCTTCATACTACCCGTATCGAAATACAATCCCAATCGATTGGTGTCAACGCCAATGTTGAATCTAGACCAAGCCCATCCGAGCCTCACAGCCAGCTCTCTGATCTTTCCACAACTGCTTCTAATAATAGTATGCGGCCATCACAACATACCTCTAGGGTGGATCGTGGAGATAATCAATCTCTACATGAGCTGGACATCCGTCCACAGCAAAATAGGGGTCCTCTTGGATCACACCCACATGCCATGTTTTGAGAGATTTTTGTATTGTCCAAGATGTGGAGCGGGAAGAGTGCTGGAACAACATTTGTCGATTTCTTAGTTGCTTTTAATTTTTTGCTCGAGCTGACGATACTGAGTCCGACTGGGAGAAAACTGGGACGGAAAGGGGCTTGTTATTGGGGTTGGATGGGCGGCATTTGTGGTTTTTTTTTTCTTCTTTCTTCTGGAACATCTCAGAGATCTCTTGTTATCCCTTTCATCTGTCTTTTGTTCATTTTATTTCTTTCTCATACCCCTTCTTCTGCTATCTTAAGTACATGTCACTTGCCTCTATGATAGAAGAGCTTCGTACTAGCTCTGCATTAATGCCAAATAAAAACCGTCATACATCATGTCATTGTCATTGTCGTTCCTACTGGCCAGCCCATAAGACTTGTTTCTCATAATCAATATTCACCACTTTTCACACCCAATGTTGAAATAGTCAATTGCCCTTCTATTTTTAATGTCCTTAAAACGCCAAACTATGCAAGCTAATGGAAATATTCCTGCTCTATATGTACACACAGTAGATGCCAAATAATATTAGGCTATAAGAAGGGTGCGCCATTGGATTCATCTGTTGACCCGTCCTGGATCCAGAACCCTTCATTCAGTCGGAGCTAGCAAGTCTTCCTCGCTAATCATCCACTCCGACTTGTCCTCGTACTTGGGTGCTAGAATAAATTGGCCCATGACCTTGCCTAGACCCACGGCTGTCCCATCATTTTGGGACGCCTCATCCGGGGCACGGCCAGGGCCCGATCCGTGCCTCTTTTCATCAGAATACTCAACTAAAACGGCGGAAGTGACAAAGTCGCGCTTTAGTGCCGGACGCATCTCATAGGTGATGCCACCCCAATTCATCTCTACACGTCCCGACTTGCGCACTACCATCTGGCCAACAAAACCGCTCTGGTTGTCAATCGTAGCTGTGGTGGCTTCAGCATCCGATGTGTTGTCATCTTCACCCTCAGGACTAGCACTGCTAACTTCAATGGGTTCGCTAGTTGGCGACTCGACAAACATCCCATCTGACTCAGGCTTAATCCGTACCTTTTTAACGGGGCGCAAGGGCGGCATAACCGGCGGGAATTGAAATAGATAGACTCGGCCTTCACGAGCGATGCCCTTTTCTGCAATTTTTTCCTCGTTGGTTTCTTCGTCGCTTTCGTTTTCATATTCATCGCGAATCTTCATATACGAGAATTCGTTGCGCATGAGCTGGAGATCCGCTTCCAATTGCTCTTCTTCGGCGTTGACAGGCAGTTTAGACTTTGTTTTAGCCTTGTTGGTATTTTTGGCAGTGGGATCAACATCCGTATCCACTTCCGTGTCGCCATCATCAACTTTTTTGCGACCGCTGTCAAAGTTTATTCCATTACTGCCAACGTCTTTCACTTGAACCTCTGGTGGAACCGCGGCTTTGGCATTTGATATAGCGGCCTTAAAATCGATTTCCTCATCGGAAGACTCGGCTTTTTTGTTTTCCTGTGCTTCCATTTCTGCGGCAGTAGTGACTGTGACTGTCTCCTTCTTGGGCTTTGTGCGGTAGATACCCATGGGAGCCAAACCCGGGAACTTATCCTCTTCATCGTAAAAGTCATATTCATCCTCCATGTCTGAGTTGTCGGCACCGGCAGGAACACCGAGTCTATCAGCGTTGATTCTCGGTTCGCGATGCTCAATTCGGACGGTGTTGTCTCTTGACATTTTAGACTCTGCACCCCCACGACCTCTACCACGGGCGTCAAAACCTATAGGAAGCATACATAGCGTTAGTTTTCATATCAATATTCGCGACTTCAGGAGTATATTGACTTGACATACCTCCCCTCTGCCCAAACATTCCAGCCGGGTTTCCTGGTCTTCCTCTCTGGCCCATCGCATTGCCTCTGCTTCTTCCGCCCCGGAACCGACCTCTAGGTCGTGCCTTAGCTTCCTCAGCAGCGCGCTCACGCTGCTTTTGGGCTTCTTGTTCGGCGATTGCAGCTCGCTCAGCTTCACTACGGCGCGCATTTTTGGGTTTGTATCTTCCACCCCATGCTCCGCGCGAAACTGGGGTTGTTGTAGAAGAGACACCGGGCTCGGTCTTGATGATAGGCATGGAGGATCCAGAGGGAAGGGTAGCTCCGTCGGCTGAAGAACCACCCTCGGTAGAAGGTGCCGCTGATCGGGCTATTAAAGAGGCTCCCCGTCCGTAGCCAGCCCTGCCTCTGCGGCCAGTAGGAGCAGTGCCTCTGTTCATTGCGATATTTGTGTATTATATGGATAGCGTGGGTAAAATGGAAAGAGATGAGGGGATTGTAGTTCTCATAAGTTGCACTGGGAGATTCTTTGCCCGAAATTTGTCGAGGTGACGCTCGTAGTATTTAAAGACTAAAGATGAAGATTACCTCTAACAAGGCTGAAAAAAATAGGTCCAAAAAATAATTTAGAGATGCCCCACCATCAGAAGGATTCGTCAATACCGTCATAACCCCTATTAGCATAACCCTTATCTTGGCCGCCGAACGACAGGTCGCTTCGTGATGATAAAAAAGCCGAAGACTAACAGCTAACACTACTTCATTTATTATTAAAAAAGCCCAACTTGTGGTTTTCCTTACGCCCGCCACTCTACTGTAGGCCATAGGTCGCACTCTCTCCAAACATCTCCTGTATTGTGCCCTCCCTTGTAATCATAGACAACAACCAGTTCTTAGCACTATTTACATCCTTGCCACCAAATTTGATGATGATGCAACCGCGCAAGTGAGCAGCAGACCATGTTAGTCCAGTCTGCTTTTCAACATCAAGCCTATTGAGCCGCCACGCAAGCTCCTCAGAAGTGTCTTTGGATGGCGCCTCGTCTCCCCATGTTCGTGCTCCTATGCGCGGCATAGCTTCGAATTCTTTCATAAAGAAGGTGCCAAGTTTGAGAATACGGGAGCCTCTAATGATGAGCGTACCAAAAACACCGATCGAGTGCATGGTGTCTTTAAGCGGGACACCAGATAACCGACCTTCTCTTGCATCTAGAATGACAGTATCTCGCACTAGCAGGCGGTTGGTTTCTCCGGACAGCCACACCTCGTTTGTCCCCGTCCACTTGGTAAAGTCCCAATCTTCGCCAAGGGAAACACGACCTTGGCTAACCCAATCTAGTATGCACACATCAGAAGTAGTGTCGATAGTGAATATTTGCGTCTGCTCATATATGCTTGATGCATACGGCTGTACGGGATCTGGTAGCAGGCAAAGACAGGCGTCTCTTTTAGCGGAGACATGGAACGTTTGGCAGGTAATCTTGTCTGGTCTATCAGAGCCAAACACCTTTGTGTAGCCCTGAGTCAAAAGACACAGCCGAGCGTCTTCGCGGACAAGCATGTCAATTTTGATCTCATCTCCTCCGACGAGACCTCCACCATAAGATAGAATAAATATAGTGGCGCTTTTCTGTCCCATAAATGGCGAAGGTGATATCATTTTGAGTGGGTATCTAAAGCTCATGACCTCAACCGTGGTGATGCCCTCTGGGACCCGTCTTACGACGATGCATCCTTCCCCGGGAGTTTTGATAGATTTTGGGAATGGGGAGCTCATAGTGTGAAGCAGGGTGAAAGAGGCCACAAGGAAGAATGTTGCGTGTTTCGTACTGGATGTATTTAATTAAAGCCCGGACATGTTCAGCTCCTTGTTGAAGATAACTCAAATTATCCAATTAGGGTTAGGGTTGGACGACAGACATGCGATGAGATCCTTCGGTGAAACGCAACGTCGCGAAAATGCAAGATCCACTATTTATGGCTACAAACGCGCCCTGGCCTCTTTCCTACTTTGTCCCTCTTTGACTCCTAGTTGAAGCTGAAAAGGTGGAAGGAAGCTGCGATTTGACCATCATCACCAGCACAACTTTTTATTCTCGCCCTTTAGCTAGAATCGTGGGTCTATTGCCACATAGATTCATTGCAGCTAGCGCACGTCGAACACGACCAATTTTCCGCGACGTTTCCAGGCCTCTTTTCCTTTTTTACTAGTGTCTAGGGACCTAGACCGCAAAATCACGATAAAGAGAGGCGAAAGCATCTTCTTGGCGCGACAGCTCTGATAATTGCAATGGAAAGCAACGGTGGGTCGCCTGCTCCCGATGGCGAACAGGTCACGCGTCGCTCTAAACGTGTTGCAAACCCGCCGGCGACATTTCAGACCGAATCTTCTCTAGCAACAAAGCGCAAGCGTGATGGCGGCGACGAAGATCATAGCATAGTCGATGACGACGACGAGCTTAGCGAGCTAAGCGAACTTGACGACGATGACGAGTCAGAAGAAGAGAGCGACGAAGACGCCGATGCCTATGTATCGGAAAAGAAATCTAAGAAGAAGACGGCGCGTCGTAGAAAACCAGCCGTGAAACGAGTCAAAACCACCAACGGCCAAAACGGCTTGTCGTCTTTGCCTACCAGACCAAAGAAGGCAGTACGTACAACTAACATCATTGTGGACGAGGGGTTTTCCGCCCCTGAGGGATCTCTCTTTTGTAAGTTGCCTGCTTTTCGAATTAAGCTGGTAGCCTCTAACTGTATGCACACAGACAACATCTTCGAGAGCTCAACAGCCGTCGATGAGATTGCAGAGCAATGGCTGAGCCAATACCGGGAAAACGGCGATGCTGCGACTACAGATCTTGTCAATTTTGTCCTGCAATGTGCTGGATGCAATATTCCCATTGACGAGGACGACATTCGCGACGAGGAAAACTGTCAAAATCGCTTGACTGATATTCAGTCCACACATCAAGACGTGAGCAATGTCCTAAGGCGCATTGATACCCACCCTTACTAATCTTTGCTCCCTGCAGAAATCCATCGTCGACTATCCTCTCATTGCCAAAGGCAAAGGTGGTGGCAAGCCCTTCCGAGACCTCCTCTTTGGCTTTTTCAACTCCCTTATTAACCTCCTCCACTCGACTGAAATTCTCTACGAAGACAACAATCTAGTCAACACTCTCTACACATGGGTCGCAACCTTGTCTTCTTCTACCCTTAGACCGTTTCGCCATACAGCGACCACAGTGGCCCTCATGTTTCAAACTGGGCTCGTCAGTGTCGTTGACGTACTTGACAAGCGAACTGCTACCCTGGAAATGCAGCTTGAATCCGCCAGAAAAAGTCGTAATAAGTCTAGAATCGCTGAGGTTCGACGTGACTTGGACGATGCCACGAATAATCGCAGCATTTGCCAGGATAGGATCTCGGCTTTTTTCGAGACGGTTTTTGTTCACAGATACCGTGATGTCGACCCTAAAATTAGAACTGACTGTGTCGAAGCTCTTGGAACCTGGATCTGGAGTCTCCCATCTACTTTCCTTCAGCCCGAGTATCTGAGGTATCTTGGCTGGATGCTGTCGGATGTCACAAACAATACTAGACAGGAGGTTTTGCGCCAGCTCTCCCGCATCTTCAAAAGGGATGCCCAAAAGGTTGGCCATTTCATTGAGCGCTTCCGTGGCCGTATTGTTGAAATAGCTACTCGCGATTCCGAGGCATCTGTGCGAGTCTCTGCTATATTTGTCACCGAGATACTTCGTGCAGCCGGGATGCTCGAGCCCAATGACGTAGACGAGATTGGAAAGATGATCTTTGATTTGGAGCCTCGAGTCCGTAAGGCTGTTGTTTCATTCTTCATGGCATGCGTCAACGAAATGAACGAGAATATGGTTGAACGGGCTGGCGGTGCCGATGCTGTACAGGAAGCGTTTGGATCCATCGAAGATGACGACTTTAGTTCTTTTCAAGAAGGCTGGCTTACCATCAAGAGTCTCGCTGAGCTTCTATCAAGCTACGATCTATCCATTCAAGAATCCGAAAACCCATTCGTTAAACGCACTGTTACGGATATTATGACGAAGAGCGAGGACGCCGACGCTCGTATTTCTTTAGCTGCCCAGGCCCTTCTCGAAAAGATGCCTGAGGTTCGCAATTGGGAAATGATTGCTGGATATCTCCTGTACGATCACTCGACAAGCTCCAAATTCAAGCGGTCTAAGTCAAATATGCCAACTGAGCAACTCATAAAAAGCCTTGTCGCCCCAAGACCAGAGGAGGAGGTTGTCCTGCTAGAGGTCCTCGGCGCTTCTGCCAAGGTTAGTCTCAACCAAAATAACAACCTGGTAGTCCAGGGTAAAAAGTTGAGCAAAATTGACACTACTGAGCTTCATGATAACACGGCGATGCAATTGGCTGCTGTTATTCGCCGACTACTAAATAAATACGGAGGAGACGCCACCGCTGCAGCTTCAGTGCTGAAGCTGGAACATCTGCTAGACCTAAACATATTTTCTCATCTACGTCAAGAGTCTACAGCTTATGAGAAGCTGCTTGATGAAATTTGCACTCAGTTTAATCGCCACAACAACCGAGAGGTCCTAGTTGAGGCGGCCATGGCGTTGCTTCATGCACGCTCTCACGACGAGCTCGAGGAAATGGTAGATGTTAAACTAGCAACCCTTTGGGATGAGGCTATTGATACCCTTCGGAGCTTCGATAAGAACTACGATCTAGCTACAAGAGGCAATATTGAGCTTTCGCAAGTGTCTGATCTTGGCACCGTCCTTCTCAAGATTGGCCTGCTCTCCAAGATCTCAGATTGCAGCACTTTCCTCGAGGCTGAGGGGCGTGATGTTAGCTCTAGTGACCCTGCTATCAGTATACTTGCCAATATCGTGCACAGAGGACAATACGACCAAGCTGACACTAATATTGATGATGCTGAGGACGAGGCCGTTGGCCTTGCAATTGAGGCCTCGCTTTTCTACTTCATGTGGAAAGTCAAGTCAATGCAGCAGATGATTCAGTCTGGTGCTGGTGTCCCTGATAAGATCGTTGACTACGTTTCAAACATTCAGGATAAATTTTGGACTCACTTGGTCGAGACGTTTTCCACTCGCGCCTTCAATGATGATCTTCAGCTACTTGCCGCTGGCACTGTATGCGATCTCCATGTTCTAATGGGATCGCTGCGTCCCTACATTGAACAGGCGACTGCCTCTGGCTCCGTACCTAATATCGATGGCGTGGTATCCCTTGTGCGTCCGATTGAGCCTGGTCTTGTGAAGGAGTTCATATTTGTCCTCGACGGCGCTGAAAAGGCATACGCCAAGCGTGCTAAAAAGACTCTCAACGACCCTGCCGAAGACGAGGACCCAATGGACGAAGACGATGAGGACGAAGATGAAGACGAAGATCGAGACCAGCGTCTGACGAAGCTGGAGAAAATCGCACTTGAACTACAAGCCGAGAAGAACCTCTGTGAGCTTGCTGGAAAATACGTGCTCGCTATCAGTGCCAAACTCCTCGACTTTGTGGGTGACTCCGCTGGAAAGTTGCATCGCCGCCTGCAGCGCAACCAGAACAACCTCGGGCCCAACTATAAGGAGGTCATCTCTTACCTAGACGAGGCCAAGATTGCTGAGGCCTTGAATGGCCGACGTAAAGCACCACGGAAGGCTAGTGCTGTTCCTGCCAAATCTTCGGTCATTGGATTAAATGGTGCTTCTACCAATGGCAATCAGGGCTTCAAGAGCGCTACCCTAGTTGACGATGGGTCGGACTCTGACTTGTCGGATATTGCTGACCCAGACGCGGATGATTCACCTGAGGGCCTCCGTCGACGAGAGCTCCTAGATGATGATATTGAGGATGAGCCTGAGGCCGACAGGTCAACTCCTATGCAGAAGATGACGGTTGATGATGATATCCTAGGAGATTGAGAAAAGCTAAGCACGAAAATATGTGTATTTGCTGAGTTTAGGGGGGTCATTAGTCAGGGTTAGTGTGCTTGAGAGACCGGTTTGGTGTTAAGGAGCACTCGTATTTTTTCTTTTGATATCTGCTTTTTCTTTGTTGTCTGTTTTTATTTCATGGGACGGATCGGTTATTAGGAGGCAAGATTCCCTTGTAATGTTGCTTTGAAACAGGCGTGCTTCTGGGGTTTCATTTCTTCTATTTGATGTACGCATGTTTTTTGTTTTTTTTTCTATTGGTTTTTGTATTGACGGCGATGATTAAAATATTACATTGTCCTCAACTACTGTGGGTGGAAACGGGAAAGTATTTCAGAATATGGCTGTTGTGGGAGGAATGAAATAAGGGCTTCATTATACCACTTACACCGCGAGCCCCAGGCTAATCGTCCCGAAGTCTCGTGCCAAACAACATGTACTGTCGTGTGTACTTGTTCCTGTCGTCCACATTGGCGTCCCGTGGGTTTCTAGTTGGTAGCACGACCCCGTATTGTTGGATGCAACATTTGAAGGCTTTGGGCTTGAGAGCACACCGCGTTGGTTTGGCACTGCCGCTTTTTCTTGACACTGAAGAAGATTGTTCGCCATCTGATGAATGGTGAGGCATTTCATCGTTGCGTTGAGATCCTTTCGCCTTATTGAGTAGCCCTTTTTTGTTGGCCTCCTCGGCTCGTTTGACCTCTTCGAGCCTATCCCATAAGTGGAACATTTTGTGCTTGAGCTGTGCTAAGGCATCGTCATTTTCGCGGAGACTAGATATTTATTAGCACACATAAGAGGTAGTGGCGTAATCAGGTTGGGTGGCGAAGGGGACTTACTTTACAGCATCCATATCGAGGAGATATTGAGCCGAATCATTGTTAACATTGACCCAAACAAAAGGAGGTGTCCCCGTCTGGGCTGAGACCATGGCATCTTGGAGTTTGAGGCTAAAGCCCCATTCCCAGGATTCAGACATGAGCGCCGGGTTGAAGGCAATTTCTGACTCGCTTTCTTCGTCGTCGCTTAACAATAGCGGCTGGCCATCTTTGTAGACAAGCCTTGAGTGGGTAAAATCGCGGATATCGGGAGGCTGGAAATCAACAATTCGAACAACAGCAAGGTACTTCGCCAAGTTGAATGGACAGTTAATCTTCACAAGCTCCCCATCAACTTTAGCGTCATATGAGACTATTCGCAGCATCTCGGCAACAGAAGAAATATAAGAAGTGTGGGTTTCACAAACGACTTATAAATGTAAATACGGTTCTTGTGAGTGAGGGGTCGTCATAACAAAGAAGAAAAAATTACACAACATGTGAGCATACCTTGGAGTGACATGTCTTCAGGCAGCTTTCTCTGTATATCTAGTTCTTCCTGAGCTTTAATCTTGGCCTCTTTAGCTTTTCGGCGGTCTCTACCATTGCGCTTTTGCTTGGAAGGCGGGGGTGCTGAAGGTTTATTATTGTCTTTTGCCTCAGTTAGTTGGGCGGGAGGGGATTGTTGAGCAGAAGATGCCTTTGGAGTTGATTGGCTTTTGTTTCGCAAAAAGTTGCTGCGGCGACGGACTGCGGCGTATAAATGAGATTTTTTGTCACTGAACTCAGTCTCAACGACAACTTTCTTAACGTGAACATTATGGGTAAAGTTTGCAGTCTCGTGTATTGTTCCTTGAGGGGTATACGCGCCATGAAAGCCAATCTTGACATTTTGGAGATGAAACCACTGGGATACTTTTGGCTCTAGGGACAAAAATTCATCCATGTGAGCCCCATATAGAGTGACCTTGAGAAGCATTTCTGCCGGTAGCTGAGTAGTGCGACAAGGTGGCGCGGCGTTGTCATCATTCATGTCGCTCAAATAGTTTAGTTCATCGCCGAAAGTACCATTACTATATGCCAGCATCGGGTTACTAGAGTAGTCAGTGACCCAAAGATGTATCTTGTTGCCAACCTGCATAGGTTCATGCACAAGCTGAGCAAGTATATTGTACCAATTCTTTGGGGCGATATCTTTGATAAGAGAGAACTTTTTGTTAGAGGCCGAAGCATTTTTAGATGTGACCACTGTTTCCCCATCCTCTGCGCTATCCGGCTTAGTGGTCTCGTTGAAGACAGATGTCAATATATCAAGCGTGGTTTGGGTAAGTTTTACTCCCCTTCTGCTGGACTTATTGAGATAGAACACGGGGGTAGTTTTTGGCGACAGAGAATTGATGTCTAGGGGGTCATAGTAGGTTATTTCGGTAGAACCAGAGCTTAGCAAAGACTGGCCATCTCGCTGTTGAACCTATGTTTCAGGAGTTAGTATAATGTTCACGACATAGCACAGTAAGCTTAGCTTAAATACCTTGGCACTGATAATAATGGCACCGCACCCTATGTATGACTTCTGGGGCATTGCTGTTTCATCCCGGTGGAAAAGATGGAACTCTAGCTCCTGGCCGTTGTTATCGCGTAACCGCAGCATAGACTTCCATTCTATTGCCATGCAAGACCTGTCAGTTTTGGCTTTGTTGTATGATAATGAGAGACTACGAGAACATACCGCCATTTCGAGTTCGTGTGTTGCCCCTGTATTCGACAACAACACCTACAGCGCTAACAAGCCTACCCAAAAGGTTCGGGTCAGAGCAGATGTCGTTCAAGCTGTGTAGTGGCGCCTGCATCGCAGTGATAGAGGAGGTTGTGTATTAGAGAATTTGAGACTTGGGAAATAGCTGGAGTGGGAGAGGGTATCTAGTGACGGTTATACGTGGCCCTCAGAACAAACTTCGTTACTGAAGCAGAAAAAAGCAAGCATTAAAAACTAGCAGGAGACTCGAATGGATAGTGGTTGTCTGCCCGTTCCTTGGTATTGATGACAACAACGCGCAAGCCTGCTGCTGGTGCGATGGTAGGAACGTGAGGTGAGAATGATGTGATGCGTGCGCGCTGACACGTGATCCGGAGCTATGTATAAACCATGCACAAATATGTTCGAGCTACGGTCTGCTGCATAAATCTAGGCTGCATAAAGGTGGGGAAACTGTTTTTCTTTTTGGCGGGGAAACAAAAATCGCCTTTATTTCTTATGAGCAGTACTTAGTGAGAACTCCTAGAGCAACATTGCGGCTTGTTGGTCTAGGCCCCGGTTTTTTGGTGTGGTTGCTCTGCCAGTCCGAGACTAGTGACTTTCTTGTGTTGTATTTTTCAAAAATTTGTCTCTGGCTGTATACACAACATGTACATACACAATAAGTACACCTTTTTATATTTCCTCTATCTCCTTCTGTATCTCCCCACCCGCTCTGCAGCCTTCCAAGTTTGTGCCTCCACCCTTTCCCCTAAAATAACCCTCGCATTTTTTTTTCTTCCACCTTGACTAAATTTCATCATCATTCTCAGTCACGATCGGCTGTTGTTTGAAGACAAAAAAAGAGTCTTGAGCATTTCCATCATCCCCCCATTATCTTCTTATCAGTTTGGTTATTGATTCTACTTCTTGACTCCCCTTTCTTCTTCTCACTCACAGCTAGCTGACCACCCCCGTTTGTGTGTGTGTCCTTTCTTCCCCCACTCAACCCCTTGCTGGCCAGCTCCCAGTCGGCCTAGGAATTTGCTGTATCCTATCAAACTCCTGTCCAAGCTCGGCTCTTTTAAAACTTTCTTTTTCTTTCTCCATCAACCATTCTCCCTTTTCCTCTACCACAACCAAAAAAAACACCATCGTATCCGCAACAATGGCCGACCGCTATATCCCCGAGCACCGCCGCAATCAGTTCAAGGCTAAGAATGCCTTTAAGCCCGACGAGCTGCGTCGTCGCCGTGAGGAGCAGCAGGTTGAGATTCGCAAGAACAAGCGCGAGGAAAACTTGGCAAAGCGACGAGGCCTTGGTCCTGGCGCCGGCCTTGGTGCCTCTCTGGGTGCCGCTCCTGACAGTGACGATGAGACCACCCCTACGGAGTCCCAGGTAAGAAATTTTCTGCTTTGCCCTCCCTTTCCATCACCGTTATGTTTCGCTTTCGTTTCTTTCGATATCCCCTACGTCCTCTCCATTGCAACAATATCGTCGATTCATCGTCTCTCTTGTTTGTCGGGTCTGTGTTGTGCTACTGGAGGGGAGATGAGGGGCCATTTTTTTTCAACCTCGTTTCTATGACGACCCCACATACTGCAACCCTTCTATGCTGCTTGCGTCGGCAAATCTTCAGCTGGGCCATCTCGGTCAGAACAGGAGAACGATCAGAATGTTGTTCTCATTCTGAGACTTGTTTTGTTGGCCTTTTTTTCTTTTGTTGTTTACCAAACTTGATTTCCTCTTATCTGAATTGTGTTGAAACCTCGTGGTTTAGGGGGGGGGGGGCTTGTCATTTTTTACCCCTCCACCCACCTTGGTCACTTTTTATCCCATCTTGGCTCATGTTGAACAGTAACCTGTGCCCGACTAGATAGCTTAGATGGGCTCTCTTTGCTTTGATTTTGCTAACCATGGACTTTTCTATTTAGCTGAGCGAGGACCTACCTCAAATGGTTGCTGGCGTCTTTTCCGAACAGATCGACCAGCAGATTCAAGCCACTACCAAGTTCCGTAAGCTTCTATCTAAAGAGCGTAACCCGCCTATTGAGGAAGTTATCAAGACTGGTGTTGTTTCTCGCTTTGTTGAATTCCTGCGCTCCCCCCATACCTTGGTTCAATTTGAGGCTGCCTGGGCTCTGACCAACATTGCTTCCGGCTCTGCTACGCAAACCCAGGTTGTCATTGAAGCCGGTGCTGTACCCATTTTTGTTGAGTTGTTGGCCAGTTTGGAACCCGATGTCCGCGAGCAAGCTGTATGGGCTCTTGGTAACATCGCTGGTGACAGCCCCAAGTGCCGTGATTATGTGCTAAGCTGTGGTGCCCTGAGGCCCCTACTTGCTCTTCTGGGGGATAGCCGGAAACTGAGTATGCTGCGCAACGCTACTTGGACTCTTAGCAACTTTTGCCGTGGCAAGTCTCCCCAGCCTGAGTGGCCTGCCGTAAGTCAACTCTTTCCTTCCTATTCTTTGCTACAAGATCAGAAACGAATGTGTAGCGCTGACTATTTTTATACTTGTAGATTTCCCCTGCTCTCCCCGTCCTAGCCAAACTCGTCTACTCCCTTGATGACGAAGTTCTCATCGATGCTTGCTGGGCTATCTCATACTTGTCTGATGGCTCTAATGATAAGATTCAGGCTGTCTTAGAGGCTGGTATCCCTCGCCGTTTGGTCGAGCTGCTCACTCACGCTTCGACCTCGGTCCAGACCCCCGCGTTGCGCTCTGTTGGCAACATTGTCACCGGTGACGATGTGCAGACTCAGATTATCATCAACTGCGGTGCTCTGCCTTCGCTACTTTCGCTGCTATCTTCTACTAAGGACGGTATTCGTAAGGAGGCTTGTTGGACTATTTCAAACATTACTGCTGGTAACTCCACTCAGATTCAGTCTGTAATTGACGCCAACATTATTCCTCCGCTCGTCCATCTTCTGCAGAATGGCGATCTGAAAACCCGCAAGGAGGCTTGCTGGGCCATCAGCAACGCTACCTCCGGTGGTTTGCAGAAGCCTGAGCAGATCCGGTACCTTGTGTCACAGGGCTGCATCCGCCCCCTTTGTGACTTGCTGGCTTGCCCTGATAACAAGATCATTCAGGTGGCTCTTGATGGCCTTGAGAACATTCTGAAAGTTGGCGATCTTGATAAGCAAGCTGCTGGTACGGGCCCTGAGTCTATTAACCGCTACGCCCTATTCATCGAAGAATGCGGTGGCATGGAAAAGATCCATGACTGCCAGAACAACGCCAACGAGGAGATTTACATGAAGGCCTACAACATCATCGAGAAGTACTTCTCCGACGAGGATGAGAACGCTGACGAGGCTGGCGCTCCTCAGGCTACTGGTGCCAATGGTACTTTTGGTTTCGGCACCACTGACCAGCAGAGTGGTGGCTTCAACTTTGCCAGTACTGGCGATTCTATGGACATGTAAAATGTCTTGTTAATGACTACTTAAATGTAATAAGGTAGCGCCTCGGTCGCGATACCTGGGCTTTGAAGTGTATACTGGTTTCTGTTTTGGATCAGAATATGTGCTGCTTCTGGCTCTTGTCCCTGGCGTTATTTGTGTTGCATGTCTATTCCATTTTCTTCCCCCTTCTCGTTTTGTCTCCCGTGGCGGCCCACGTCACAGGCCATGCCACACAATACACCATGTGTTGGCATTACTCTGTGTCACAGCCTTTTAAAACGAGCTGACTGGCTAGTCTGCCTCTCAAAAGCTTTGAGAGATAGGGGTGCTAGTAGCGGTTTTTCTTGGCCATGATTTACATTCGCCCTTTTACGTCTGAATGTTACGAAATTCATCTTCTGTCCGCTAGCCCATTGTCACAACACCTAAAACTAATTACATGTCTTTCTTGGCCTCAACATTTTCTGCGGTCTCGACACATTTTGTGTGGAGTGTTGCGATCGTTTTGTTTTACCTTGTGCCAAATGCCTTTTTACTCTCGATTGATATTTCTCGTTTCTATTTTGCGCTCGCTACTTAACTACGTCTATGCGATGCACCGCTATTCCCGGTTCTTTGATCTGTGTACCAAGCATAGATCGTGCTATCAGTAGCTATCCTTGTACGTGGTTATTTCATTTAAGATGGCGAATTGCGACATTGTTATCTTATTCCTCAAGATCGGCTAGAAAACAGACGCTTTTCCTCTATGCGTATATGTGCTGATTCTAAAACGTGAAGAGGGGGCCTCTGCCTTGTCTATACTACGCCACATAGCGAGTCTTTCCCTTCAACCGCTATCCTGCCACCACCACCAACGGAATGGAGACTGTGAACCTAATAGCGTGCAGTCATGTTGAGGGAGAGTAATAAACAACACGAGAGCTACCGATACAAAAGTATAAGCACAAAGACAGGCCTGACTCGGTGTAAGAGACGAGACGAACGAGTGACTGGCAAAACGAACTAGAAGATTAGGCTGACTGTTCGTTCTACTAGTGTAGACACGTGGGCAGGCTGAGAGGAAGAAAGGGAAAGATTTTTGGCGTTAATCTGTCATTATGACGTATGTGTTTTTATTGTTTGTTCTGTTTTATATTTTTTGTTATTACTCGGGGACCCGGCGTAGGTTCAAGGGCGGCGTTGGCCAAGTGGCTGGCTGGCTGTTTGTTTACCTGACAAGGCTCTCGGGAGTCTTGGAAGGCTGCTTTTCTGTTTTTGCTCGTGCTCATCATTACCCCCACAAGTTGTTTTCATTCCTTTGTTTCCTCCCCCATCACACCTACCCTTCACATTACAACATCGATGCTTTGTTTTTCTGTCCACAATTCATTCTCGCCATCATATAACACACTTTTATGCCCTCCCATTCAATGTCTCAATGAAAACAAAATCAAAGATCAACCAATATATCAGTCGAGATTGCGCGATTTGATACTTATATAGGGCTTATAGATATTTGTTTGCGTCATGTCCCATTCATCAAGCGTCTAAGCCGTCTAGCTCAATTAGATGGACGACGGTTTGGATGATGTTGCTGGCTGAGACATCCTCCTGTGGATTTTCAATTTTGCGGGCAACCACTGAATCAATCAGGGATCGTAAGCGGGCCACTAGAACACCAATTCTTGCCCAACCCTGTAAATATAGCCAGTCGTTGACGATGAGACCACGGCCTAGGGTGTCGAGAGCTAACGTGCCGGCAAATAGTAGTAGAGTATACGCATTAAAAGCTAGTAAATGGTTAGAGAGGCAATTAGAATGTGTGCTGATAGGAAAGGGATTAGGAACGTACGAGTAAGATCTCGGATAAATACTTTGGACGTAGATATCATCGTAAAATAACTGACGAAGGCCGCACGACCTGAGAAGCTCTGACTATCGAACAGCGCTGATGATGGGTGCACAAATACACGGCCTTGCTCCTTGGTGAAGTACTTGATTAAGCGAGCCTCGGGATCTACTTCGACAGCGCCTGAGGCTATAGATGCGAATTTCTTGCTTGGCAGCTGTACACGAGCAAGTTGCGGAGAGAAAGCAGATGCAGTCAAAGCTCGTAAAAGCGATGGCGATGCGGTAGATGCTATGTTATGGTGGTCTCCACTGCTATTGCGCGCTAGTAAGCCGGTTTCTACCAGCGCATCGCGGTACTGAGAGCACGTGTTGTCAATATCATTAAGGGTATTGTAAGAGAGGAAGTTTTCATCACAAAAGGCCCGAGTCTGGCGCTGGCCGTATCCCTGCGAAAGCCTTTCCTGCCATGCACGGAAGGCAGCAAGATCTGTTAGAAGGTCACCATCACCACGCGAGAACGCCATACGTGCGGCTCGCGCTTCATCACGCTTAGCTTGTGGCGCTACAAAGGGACTGCGTGTGCTAAGAATAGCAGCAATGGCAATGCAGTCATCCAGACAGCCAAAAATACAGCCATAAACCATCAGTTTGGCGCATCGCAGGTCAGCGGGAATTATGGACAGCTGGGTGCCTAGGGCTGTCAACTCATCGCCGTCCATAGCGCCCATTTGCTGAAGTAGCGAGAGCGCGCCTTCGATGGCGGAAGTACTGGGAGGGGTTGGGGCTTGAGCGAGAAAACTGGAGACGCTCCGGATTCCCATAGCCCGTACGGAAAGACACAGCTGTTCCAACGGCACACGGCAGATCTCAGGGTCGGGTCGATCGGCCATAGATTCGGCCTCCAACTTGCGGGTATAGAGCTTGTAACAGGTCCCTTGCTGCACACGGCCGGCACGACCACGGCGCTGCTTGCAGGCAGCTTTGGAGGCCCAGTTCTCTTCTAATCGACGCATGTTGTTGACGGGGTCGTAGGAGATTTCCTTTACCTTGCCACTATCTAAAACAGCTACAATATCATCGATGGTGATTGAGGTCTCGGCAATGTTGGTGGCAACCACAACCTTGCGTTTCTTATGCGGCGGGCGTTGGAAGACGCGCTTCTGCTCTTTAGTATCAAGAGAGGCGTGGAGTGGTAGGGCGAATAAAGATGAAAAACGAGCGAGTTCATTACAGACGCGGCTGATTTCGACAACACCGGGTAGGAAGACTAGGATACCACCACGATTTCCATCGCCTAGCTGCCGGTCAATGGCTAAAATAGCTTCTATGATCAGATCATAGTTGATGCGTGGCCCTAACTTCTGGATGGCCTTGCCAACCAGATTGGAATTTTCAGAGTCATCGCCTTGGTCGTAAGTTTCTAGGAAGCCTGTCATGTGCAAGATCTCATCTAGGTAAATGTCCGTCACAGGATACGTGCGTCCTTCGATATTTACAAGACCAACGCGAAGGTTTTCTCGCTCGAAGTAATCTGAAAAAGAGCGAGCGTCGAGAGTAGCACTCATTAGCACTAGCTTTAATAAACCACGACGAGCAGTAAGCACAGATCGTAGGATAGTTAGCAGGAAATCGGTGTCTAAACTCCGCTCGTGCACCTCATCAACGACTATATGGCTGACATTAGCTAGTGAAGAGATGACATCTTGGATATCACCACCAGCCACCTGTAGGCGCCTCAATAGTACACCTGTAGTCATAAAAGTAATGCGAGTGTCCTTGCTTCGCTTGGTCTCGCCACGAATAGCATAACCGACTTCGTCACCAACACGAGTGCATCGCTCTTCAGCCACTCGATCAGCCAGCCCTAGAGCTGAAATACGACGTGGTTGTGTGACTAACATATTGGCATGAATG
Organism: Ceratocystis huliohia; assembly: GCA_038382965.1. Classification (NCBI taxonomy): domain Eukaryota; kingdom Fungi; phylum Ascomycota; class Sordariomycetes; order Microascales; family Ceratocystidaceae; genus Ceratocystis; species Ceratocystis huliohia. The sequence continues at coordinate 115,276 of JAXCEX010000012.1, read as the reverse complement.
CCGAGACCCCGGCTGTATAGGTTGTCTAAAATGAACTGCATCGACTGGGTAGACTTTCCAGAGCCAGTCTCGCCACTGATGATGGTAACGTCATAGTCTTCAACTGTACGTACTAGCTGATCCTGGATCTTCCAGGCTGGGAGTTCCTGTCGTTTGGCCTCCATTGCCACCCACTGCTTAGACCGCACCCTTTCTAACCATTGATTACGGCTGTGCGGATCTTCACGCCATGAGATGAAGGTTGGTTTGGCCTTATGTCTCTTACTGTAATTTGCAGAATCAGAAAGAATGGGCTTCGTTTCTGAGGCTGCAGATGCTACGGCAGAAATTTCCAAAAGTAGGCCGGGTTTCTCAATAAAGGCGTTAACGTGTTCTTGCACCCAGTCAATAACAAAATACATCTTCATTTCCTCGCCCTTAATTTCCTGCTCGATGTAATCCAAGGCTTGTTTAAGTATGGATAGCCGGATATAGGATGGGAGATTGGCTATAACACCAAGGAGAAGCTTGTTGGGATAATCAGGCGCCCTTTGAAGCTGAAGATAAGCATCGATTTGCGCCTGGCCATTCATGACGGACTGTAGCTTGATCTGAATGGCACTATTAGAGATGCGCTTGAACTGGTCGGCGTATACTGATTCGATGCTAGCGACTTCGTCTTGCCAGAGCCCCTGAGGCGTTTGGTTTATGTCGAGTTCGATACCGGCTCCTGCGTCTACAGGTGGAGAACCCACGAGCATGTCTTGAAGCGAAGCAGCCGCCGCACTCTCGTCGCCGTTGTTCTCCTCGTAGGCTTTAAGGCATAGATCTTGAGCATATCCTGGCAATGATAGTCTTTTAATAGCTGCTTCCTTTTTGAGATTGGTCTCGGCTACAGCAATGCCAGCCATGTACTTTTCAGGCAACGCCCATGACGGAAGGTCATCCTCAGGAACGTGTAGCAACAGCCATTCAAGGCACTCTTCGCGGTCTTTACAGTGCTCCGTGGCTTCTTCGACATGACTAGGGCGGAAACCAATACGGCTCAGCTCCTTGACAATAGAAACAGCCGTCGTCTTGGGAAGCTTGATGCCGTATGGGTTCCATGTCGAGCCTTGGCGCAACAATGCCTCGATGCTTGTCCGGCTCTTCTTGCCCATTTCGATCCGCGGAGCATTCTTCCACCCTCTCATAGCCAGTGCCTTTTGATCCTCAACTTCTAGATTTTTGCCTCGCAACACAAGACCTGGAACTGCAGATGCCTTTTGTTCTTTGGCCTTGGCGGCTTCGGTTTCCCTGCGCTTCTTTTCCGCTGAAGCCTTGGCAGCGTCACGCTCACGCTGAGATTTGAATGGATCGGCTTCGTACATCCAGGCTTTGCCCTCCTTGACATCAGCTGCCTTGATGGCCACAAACTCCTTCCAGAGTGACTTGTAGTCGGGGGGTAGAACACTATGGCGATTCTGCATGCTACAAGTACGAAATAAGGCGTATGTTGCGGCAGAATGGCGGGCTTCAAGCGCAGTTTGACGCAAAATAAGGTGTTTGTGAGCAAGCGGCATCTTGAAGGAGTCCAGAGTTGTTATCTCCTGCGTCTTGGTATCCTTAGCACTCAACGTGACCCAGCCCAGATAGCCATCAGGTGTTTTCCGTATTTCATAGACTGGCTTCTCCCATTTTTGCTTCTGACAATACTCGTTGAAGAGGTTTACCGGCAGCTTTCCCGTCCATGAAGCACCGCCGATGATTTGCTTCGCCGTCGGCTTCGGCGGCGCAAGAGCCGCTGCGGCCTCTGCTGCTGCAGCTTTGGTGGCCGCCAGAGAGGAGCTTCCTGCGGTGGCATCTTTCTTGGGGTCTTTCTTGCTCTTCTTCGCATTGGCAGCCGAGGGCAGGACTGGGGCTGAGGACGAGGAGGAGCCCTGGTTCTTTGAGCCCTTCTTGGCCATTATCACGCTGCCGGCGGGACAGATGAAATGCAACAAGAATCAGGGGGGTGGGGTATAAAGAAAGACACGATAAGTGATAAAAAGATGATTAAGAATTCCCGGTGTGCTTGTATGACACATAAATGTTTTCTTGGGCTGGCTGTTTACAGAAGAGCGACCCTGTGATGAATTAGGGCTGTTCCAGCAATTTTTTCTCAACGCACAAAAATATAGGCTGCAAGAAATGGGAACTATGAAGCTGTTTGTTTGCTGCCTGCTGCTTCTGTCATTGGTTCGTCGTTGAATCTGCCTTGCGACAAGGCTGGCATCATGTTCTCATTAGTCGCACTGAGCCTAAATTAGGTATACAGCCTAGTCCAAAATGACGACTGACCGCAGCCTTCAATGTATTAATATTTATGATCTATAGACGTTCGTCAACATTGCTATGGTATGGTATAATAGACAGCCTTGTTGTGAGTGCGAAGTTAAGCATTGGCACATTTGTGAGGATTTCAAGGCTTGAGCTAAACAAACCGAAATACCAGCTGAAAGCGTCTCCAGTCATGGCTTCTTGCAACACAGATATCACTGCTGTCGAAGCCCCTGCTGCTCAGAAGCCAAGCCGTAGATTCTGGAGAGGTGCCGAAGGTCTCGGTGTTTATTTAGACGACCCTGACAGTTTCCCGGCCAGCAAAGTGGCCTACCACAACAAGGATGTCATAGCAATTCATGACAAGTACCCGAAATCATCTGTCCACATGCTTCTGCTACCACGCTGCCCAGACTACAATTTACAGCACCCAATTGATGCTCTAGATGACGCCGAGTTCCGCAGAATCATCACGGCTGAAGTCAACCGGCTCCGTGGCCTCGTGGCCAAAGAATTGCGGCGCAGATTTGGTGCGTTTAGCGTTGCTGAGGCTGCACGTCGGGCTGCACTTGACAGCGATATCGATTTGACTGAGGGCCAGGCCCTTCCAGCTGGGCGTGACTGGGCGAAGGAAGTGATTGTTGGAATTCATGCACAGCCGTCTATGAGCCATCTGCATGTGCATGTCATGTCTCGGGACATGTATTCACAACACTTGAAAAACAAGAAGCACTATAACTCATTTCAGACACCGTTTTTCATCGACATAGCTGACTTTCCGCTGGCTGAAGATGACCCACGCCGGCATCCATCGAGAGAGGGATATCTCAAGAAAGACTATAAATGTTGGCGGTGTGGTGCAGACTACGGAAACCGATTCAAGCAGTTCAAGGAACATCTAGCGACGGAGTTTGAGCGGTGGAAGGTAGAGTAAGAGCAGCTTGCTCTCCCCATGCTTCCATTCGTATTGCTTTTCATGTTTTGCCTCGCCGTGAATGAGCCCCATTGACAGAACACACGCACGCACACAACACACATCGCCTACATACCCGTACTGTTCATGCTAAAGCGAAAGAAGAAACAGGATCTTGATTGAAAAGAAAAAAAAGTATCGACCAAATGCAGCCATAAAATTACAAGCTCCCCCTGATAGCTCCAAGCAAGCCAAAGCCATCCCATAGCTAATAGCCATAGTTAATATACCACCAATACAGTCCATCAATACATCAATGACGCAAAAACAACAGTGAAGCGGCGATGTTTCCAATAGTGAAGAGAAGAGAACTCTAAGAGGGAAAAAAATAAAAAGAAATAAAACGAAGAAAAAATGACAAAAGTCCTACAGCCCTGGTTACCGTTCAACGCCCAGAAAGCAAGTTGATAAAAATGAAACGAAATAGAAGCGAAAGGGAAGACAGAAGAGGGGTAGGGGTAGAGGGGAGAACTAAAATATCAAAGACGCGAAATGCATAGAGAAGAGTCTTTAGGTAGCGAGAAGTCGTTAAATTCGTGGAGGTCGGGTTGGAGTTCAAGAGCAATTGCGGCCGTCGTCTGTCATGGTAGTCGTCGTCTTCAATGTCGTCATAGTTCTCAAGAGGGCTAAACGCGAAAGACGGCATGTTAGCACATCTGTAGCAAGCATGCCACGACATAAGGGAAACACGGGTAGGGAGGGACAAGATCAGAAATGACAAAAAGGGAAGGGGAAGGAAATTTCGTCACCCAGAGGTATTGGAACGGGTAGTCTTGCCTTTGTATCTCAACCGTGGCCCGCAGTGGTGGTGTAAAACGTGTCGAGGAGCAGGAAAGGTAGCTTACCGGACTCTGCTTCGTTGACGAGGGTATCGTTGCCTATGGCTTCTCCAACAGGCGGCTGAACGACTTTTCGAGGCCGGCCCCGGCGGCGTTTAGCTGGATTTCCATTTCCAGGCGAAGCGACGGCCATGGCAGCAACAACAGCGGTTGATGAAGTGGGCGACGATGACGTGGGTGAAGGAAAAGGTTTCCGTTGCTGTGGTGGCAGCCCGTCTTTTCGGGGCCGCCCGCGCGGCCTTCCAGTGGAAACATAGACCGGCCTATTGGCGGCAGCGGCAGCGGCGGCATTAGCCGTAGTAGCTGACAATGCGGGGGATTTAGCGGGAGCAGACGTGGAAGAGAGAGAGGCGGGAAGAGGAATGGGCGTGGAAGTGGCAATGCTGGCCTGGGGGGCTGCAGTAGACGGTGGCGGCACAGCGCTGACAGTAGCTACGGTTACAGAGTTGCTGATGCTAGCCGTGATAGAGTCGGGTGCTTTGATGTTGCGACTGCCCTTGGGACGACCTCTGGGGCGGCCAGTAGGCACATAGACCTTTTTCACCCGTTCTTCTCCCTTGCGTGGGCGGCCACGGCCATGTTTTTTAATAGGCTCGGCAGAATCTGCGATGACAGGCGCCATAACGTGTCGAGGTCCCTTAGTTGGAGAGGAAAAAAGGCAAAAAAATATAAAAAAAAAAAAAGCAAAGGAATAAAATGGAGCTTGTAAGATTCAAGTTACTTGGAGTTGGTGACGTGCAGCCAGGCAAAGGCAGCCCTCCTTCAGGGTTTAAGCAGGTATTTTTCGACTGAACTGGCGGGCAACGAGTGCCGGGAGCCAAAGCAAGACTTGTTAAGTTTTGCGAGCACCAAATAAAGATGGTTCTCGTCGGTTCAAGCTTTGAGTTTTAGTGCTGCTATGGCCCATGGACACACCTGGTAAAAATGTGGGCTATTCGCTATTCTTGGGCCTTTTTTGGCAGCAGAATCGGGTAAAGAGTGAAAAAGAAATATAGGCAAGGAAGAGCGGTTCTTCAAAGGGGAATTTTGTGAGCAAAATGCTCGTGGGTGAAGACAAAAAAGAGAGCCAGGAAAAAAGAAGAATTTGTGTGTGGCGATGAAGACGAGAGAAAAAAATTTGGGGAGGGAGAACAAGGCGAAAAATAAGAAAAATAGAAGATGGAAGGTGGAAAGTGGAAAGTGGAAAAAGGTTCAGAGAAATAAAATATTTTAAAGATATAAAATAGAAGAGAAGAAAAAAAAGAAAAAAGAAAAAAAAGACCAGAAATATGAGAAATATGAGAAATAAAATTTCCAAAAAAGAGCCAAAATATAGAAAAAACCGAACGATGGACGAGATCAAAGGGATTTATATTTATGACTTATTTCTTTGGAGAAGCAAAGAGAGCAATTTTCCTTGTATTTAATTTCTAGTATTTTAGTGAGCGATAAAAGATGCCGAATAACTAGAGCGCAAAAACAGGTGTATAGTCCTGAAAGAACACAAGGGCGCCTCATCAAGTATGGACTCTCTAAAAATACTCGAATAACCTGCGACTTGTCCTGCACTTTTCTTCTTTCATTTCAAAATAAGCAAAAGCCACCCGCTTTCTCCATGGCTTCTTCTGACGCCTTCTATGGTAGATCAAGCAGCCCCTCTATAGCCTGCCCAGCCTAGCACACCCCACCCGCTGTAGAACAGCCGCCCCCTTCCTCCGCCTTCCCCAATTTCTTTGTCACCAGAACACCGCCGCCTCATGAAACACCGCCAAAATACACAAACAATAAGTTTATGAGATGAGAAACAAAACAGTTTGCCCCCGTTACCCGTCCTGTCCTGCCCATCCCTTCTTCTTCTCACCTCTGTCCCCCCATCCTCTTCCTAGTCCTTGCTGCCCACCCAGAAACAATGGCGCTTCCAACTCTCAGGCCGTAAATCCTGCCCATCCACTCAACCCTGCAGACAGGGCCTTATTGGGCTACTTCATATTCTTCACGTGCAAACTGAAGGCTGGACAAGGTGTTAAGCCACGAGCCCAATGATAGCTTAGCTAGCACAGGGGCGGCTAGAGAGAAAGCTTGGACAAAGGGGGGGTCTGTCTCATAGCGCTGCATCTAAACCAGCACCCTTTTCCATCATCTAGGCCTTCTCCCTGTGAGCCTCTGTCCAACAGATCTGCAATTCCATGCCATGCTAGGGCTGCGCCAAAAAAGCAAGCAGCAGAAATTGCCCTGCGTAACTTGGTAGTTCCTGCCGAAGTAGGGAGAGAAGACGTGAATTGTCTTGATCGTAGTCACACTACTCGGCGGCTTATTGCGTGCAGAACCCAGTAAGCGCCACACAATGAACAGGGCCATGATGGGTGGCACATGCTAGTTATCCGTGGCGTTCACCAGGTCAACCCACAGTAAACAAACTCCAGTGTCGCTTGTACAACCACAGAGCTTGCCCTTGAGACTGGTAAAAACAAGGAACCAACTTCACCATTCCTTCCATCGCGAGAAATGCCCTCCTCGTGCACATTGGGCAATTACCCTCCAGCCTACCTCCCCCTCCTGCCTTTTTAGTCCTCTCGCTCTTTCCCCCCTAGCCTGGCCTCCTCCCACAGTGGCGACCACAAAACCGCATTCCTACGCTTTTCGTTTGATATTGACAGCCTGTTTTTCTAGAGGAAAGGGATGTAGAATATCCTTTTGCACAGATCACACCAGACCATCACCGACGCCTTTCAGCTTCTAGATAGTATTCTCATTATATCGCCATCCATAACAACATCGCCGAGAATGCCTATGCCGGGTGCGGTGGCCCACGCCGGGACTCCAGAGCGACGCCTGATTCGATCGTCGGCCTCTACACCGTCTCTACGATCACGGGATGCGCCCGCTCATCTGCGGTCCGATGCCAGTGGGAATGTACGGGTGGTGGTGAGAGTCCGTGCCTTTTTGCCTCGGGGTGAGTTTTTGTTAGCCTTTGTCAACTTGCTCTTCTGCATCCTTGGATGCCATACATTTTGCCCTCTTCGCTTGTCTAATAATGTCCCCTAGAAATTGAGCGCGGCGCTGAATGTCTTATCAGCATGGATCCATCTACCCAAGAAACAAGACTCCTAGCCCCCAGCGACCGCGACCCCGCTAACGCCCGAGCAAAATCGCGAAAGTCGAACTCCGAGGATCGTATATTCACCTTTGATAACTCTTTTTGGAGCCACGATCCCTTCGACCCGCATTTTGCCCACCAGGAAGATGTCTACAATAGCCTTGGAGAAGAATTCCTCGACCACAACTTTGAGGGTTACCACACGTGCATCTTTGCCTATGGACAGACCGGCGCCGGGAAAAGTTTCACAATGATGGGCAAGCCTGGCCAGCCAGGCTTGATCCCGCGCACGTGCGAGGATCTCTTTGAGCGCATCGAGTCGGCGCAAAGCGAGACCCCCAACATCTCCTACAACGTCAGAGTGTCGTATTTTGAGGTTTACAACGAGCATGTGCGTGATCTGCTCGTCCCGGTAGTGCCCGGCCAGCCGCCCAATTATCTCAAGATCCGCGAATCACCCACCGAAGGCCCCTACGTCAAGGATCTCACTGATATGCCAGTTCGCAACTTGCATGAGATTCTGCACTTCATGAAAGTGGGCGACGCCTCGCGCACCACGGCGAGTACCAAGATGAACGACACTAGCAGTCGCAGCCATGCCGTCTTTACCATTATGCTGAAGCAGATCCACCATGACATGGAAACCGACGAGACCACTGAACGCAGTTCCAGAATCCGTCTTGTTGACCTGGCAGGCAGTGAGCGTGCCAAAGCCACTGAGGCCACAGGTGCACGACTTCGCGAGGGTAGCAACATCAACAAGTCGTTGACCACTTTGGGTCGCGTGATAGCAGCACTTGCCGACCCCAAGGCCCAACGATCAAGTAAGAGTAAACGCTACCACAAAGACGTTGTTCCGTACCGGGATTCTATCTTGACCTGGTTACTCAAAGACTCCCTGGGTGGAAACAGCAAAACCGCCATGATTGCGTGCGTTGCACCCTCCGATTACGAAGAAACATTGTCAACTCTTCGATATGCCGACCAGGCAAAGCGCATTCGCACACGGGCTGTCGTCAATCAAGACCACATCTCGACCGCTGAGCGAGATGCCCAGATCGCCGCCATGGCTGAAGAAATCCGCGTGCTCCAGCTTCATGTATCAGACTCTCGCCAAAAGGAAAAAGATGTCAAGGTCCAAGAAGAAAAGCTCGAAGAATATCAGAACCGCGTAGCAACAATGCAACGCATGATGGAAGAAAAGTCTCTTGTGGCCGAGGGCAAAATTCGCAGCTTACAGACGGAAAATGAAGCCCTGCGGTTACACTTGAAACTTGCGCTAGAAAGCATCAAGAATCCCATTCCTGATGTTGCTGTGGGGGCTCCCATCATGAACAACAACGATGTAGCCGTGGCTTTAGATCGTAATCTCCGCCACGGACAGTCCAAGTCAGGCATGGCATCGGAGGATGATGAAGACGATGACGAAGACGAAGACGAAGATTATGATGGCGAAGACGGATACTCATCAGCTACGCTACAAGACAGTGACGACGAGACACAAGAATACATCCAGGGCCTTCTTAAGGATCTTAGCCTCTTCAGGCGCAAGATTAACGATGACAAGGACCGGTTCATGATGCCAGAGTCAAACTGTGTCTCAGCTGCCTAAGAGTTTGAGTCCTGGATTTTCTTACGGTTCCACCAAGTTCTTCTCCCATGTCTTTAGTTTCTGTTTAAATTCTGCCCTTTTGGTTGTGGAGCGGGGCGGGAGGGGGATCAACTACAACATGTTATCGGCATGACCCATTCTACAGCACGGCGCTATGGGGAGTTTTCATGATATCTTTTCCACTGTTATCTTTGCTGCTGTTTTCTTTTTTTTCTAGGACCCGATATGCAGCCTGTTGGCTATAGGGCCTGATGGTATACTCTTTGTCTAGCTGTGTCTTAGTCGTAGGCTTTAGATTATCCAAAGCCCATAAATAACGTATGTACATTACTTTATGAACATGATAACTGGGGGAGAAGATGCCGGCTACCCACAAGTCACTTGAACACAGGTTCCTTTGTTTGCTCATATAATCTTCGCCAAGATGGGAGGGATAGCGCAAATGGACACAACCATTGTTCTGACTTCATTTTCGAGAAAAGAAAAGAAGGTTCCCTTTTTATTTTTACTAATATTCCAGGGGATGGTCCGCATAAGAGACATTGAGTGTGTTTATCGCTAAAGCATGTTTCTTAGGCTCACATCCATCCATTCAGGTGCCCTGATGACTAGCATATATAGATCCTGCGAGCCGGCACATTGATCACATCAATCAAGTTTCCATTACAACATGCACGATACAAGTGAAAATATTGACACAATGACATGAAAGAAAACAATGTTTCCATCAGTCCGGGATTGAACGGTCTCAAAGGAACCAGGAACAACGAACCGTACGGACTGTGGAAACGACGCAGACTTGAATTGCTGGGCCGTTGAGCGATGCTTTTACTATTGCTTCAATGTCCACACTCGTTCGTCTTGGGGTATAATTATATCGACGACAAGCTCTATATTTTGAAGCGGCTATAACATACTGCATCATGCAGAAGAAACACAAGATATCCAGAACATCTTCCCTAGGTTTTCCAAGGCGTACGAGGCTAGCCAAGCCGCTCGAAACAGTCGACAACAAAATTCATCGTCAAAATACCAACGAATCGAGGGGAGGATTCCCATAGCCACTAGAAGCTAGAGTAGAGCAGACAAGCCCATGGAGATGAAAGGAGAAAGGATACAAGAGGCTTGTGTTCAATGTGTTGGTTATGAGAAGGGAAGAACGATGGCGTTGATGCCATGAGAAAAATTTCATATTTGAAGGCTTTGGGAGTTGTGGGGCATAACAGTACACATTGCTTTCAACACTGTCATATTAACTGTAGAAAGAACGGAAGAAAGATAACGCGACTCTTATTGGCTAAATTGACGAGACTCCACATCACACGAAAGCCAAAGCCTTGTGCCAATGAGAGATGTTCAACTCCCTCATCAAACAAACCCCAAATAACCCGAAAAAGCATCACCGTCACATGCATTGAATACATTTCTTAGCTATCAGCAGATATACATACGAGAGAAATACCAAGGAACGCAGCACAAGCACAATAATAAAATCCAGACCCTCGCAAGTCTTCAAGAAATGGTGCGCAATTGACCCGATAACATAAGCTCTTCTTCCCTGACAGTGGCTGTGCGGTTTTCATAACTGCCAATGAGAAATGGATTATCTCTTGAATGATTCGTGAAAAGCGGATTATCTCTTAACAAATACCATTCCTGTTTTCATGTACCAACAAAATGTGTAAGGAGAGAGGCTGGCTAACAGGCTCATGCGCAACGCCGAAGTGCGCAGACATGTAGGCTCCAAAGCGAAAAGCCCAAGCAATAAGCACGGGAGAGAATACCACTGGCGCTCCTAGACAACGGCTTTCCAAGCTGGCTAAGGAACACAATGTCACGGCCCAGGAGGAGAGCGAGATTAGAGAGGCCTTTAGTCTATTCTCTGAGCCTATGAAGGGCGAGAAGGACGGTGTTATTCCGACGCCAGATGTGCGCGCGGCCATGGTGTGAGTAACCATTGTTATGCACCGACCGCGGTGATGGATGGTGATGAGATGAATGAAGAAGAGGAGCAAAGACGGAGACTGGAAATGCACAGTAAAAGCTAGAAAGAAAAAAACGAAGCGGAATGCAAAGGGTGCAAAGACACAAGTGGATATGCAGAGAGCTAACGACACTCTCTACTAGAGCCCTTGGTATACCACCACGCGATGGTGATGAGCTCGCTGAGTTCCTCTCGATTCTCGACCCAGATAATGAGGGCTTTGCGTCATTTGAGCCATTCTTCGCCATCTGTGCCCTCAAGTTTCACGCACGCGACAGCGACGAAGACACGCATTCAAACGAGCTTGACGAAGCCTTTGCCCTGTTTACTAATACCTATTCGGCTGGTGCTGGCGCTGGGGGCGACCATGAAGATGGCCGCATTACCGTCGCGCATCTCAAGCGCGTGGCAGCTCTTTTGAAAGAGGATGTTAGCGATGATTTGCTTCGCGATATGGTACTAGAGGCGAATGGAGGTGCAGGCGTAAGTGCAGGGGTACAGAAAGAGGAGTTTGATAATGTAATGCGACGGGCGGGAGTGTGGCGATAGGAAAAGCAACGGAGAGAGAGCATGGACACTAAAGACAGTGGGACAAAGTGGCTCATTTCTATTCTGTTATAAGTGCGCGAGATACCCATGAGCACATGTTTCTTTTCGTCAAGCCTCAACAACAACAACAACGTAGCAAGTACATGGCATATGTCACAACGCGAACGACAATGATATCTAAGACAAATGATGTGATATGTATTGGTATGTGTGCGCTCTATATGATCATTTAGTAGTTACGCAAAGATGACAAAAAAAAACGAGATAATCATGTACAATGAACAGGTGCAAATACACTTTCTGTTGCCCAACGGCCATTTATAGGCATCGCATCCAAGTGCTGGCAAAATAAAGCTAATGGAAAAGAGAGGGGTTAAGCGCCCGGCTAAATCAAGCTAAGTTGACGCAGCAGCAGAGAAGAAAACAGGTAATAAGGAGAAAAAGGATGTCAGATGGCTAAGCTACTTTGCTCCACCTGCTAGGCAGGCTGCAGAATCTACTTCTGAGCAGCAGCAGCGGCAGCGGCAGCGGCAGCGGCAGCCTCTTCATTGCGCTTCTTTGAATCTAGAACAGCCTGGATTTCGGGAGTGGCCTTGAAACCGGAGTGGTCAGAATGCTTCTTGTAGAAAAAGGTATCCGCCTTAGGCTGTTTGTCTTCGGGGAACTCGTCCAAGACACACTTGAGCAGGTTCTCGATAGACTTCTTCTTAGAAGCGTCACGGTGCCAAACTGTGATGAGATGAGAGTTGAAGCGGACCGAAAGACCGACGCCGCATAGCTGGTCACCTGCACAGCAAGAGATAGAAATAGTGTTAGCTAGTATGACCATCTAGATGTAGGCTAGGTATGTGGAATAAAATAAAAGGACAAGCGACGCACCTTCTTCTAGAACGCTTTCGAGCTTCTCACCAATAGCCAACAGCTGCACGCGCGTCCAGATATCAATGCTCTGTGACTTGGGGACACGGAAGGTCCAGCTGCCGCCGTGGATGTTGCGGCGATCCTCCCAGATAGGCTTGAAACCCTGCTTAAACAGGTAGATCGATTCGCGCATTTTGATCTGGTCGACAGGGAAGTTGTTGTGGTATTTCCAGAACTCCTGGACGGAGTCAATTTGGCTGCACAGCTGCTCAAGCTGGTCCTGATATTCATCGCCGTTGGGGGTTTGATCCTTGAGGGTTCTATGATTGCGCCAAGGAGACAACATGTCAGCAATTAAATATAGAAGTAGAGGGCGGAAAGCAAAAAGAGATGCGGTTTTGACAGATGAAAATGTGCTATAGCGATTACCCACCTGTTGAAGTAGACATCCCAATAATGCTGGGTGGGCAGCGGACGCATAGCCTTCAAGAAGTTGCGCTTAGCATCGTCGCGCTCGCCAGAAGGAGAGGAAATGGAGTCGGCGGTGGTAGCCTGGGACAGACCCGAGGTGCGAGCAAAGGGGAAGGGAGGGCGAGTCGACATGATGCAAGATGAGATATATTGGCTAGTGACAATACCGAGATGGGAGGGGGGCAATGGATGCGGGTTGGTGGAGGAGTTGATAAGGCGTTGTAGATCGGTAGAAGCTCAAGACAAAGAAAGCAGGCGGCTGGCTGGTACAGTTTACAGGACAGTAAAGTCGGGTAGAACAAAAAAACAGAAGGACCGATGAATGTCGAAGATCGAGGGAACAAGAAAAAAGGCGGCGTGGAAGGAGAGGGGAGGATTAAAAGGAAAGAAGGTTAAGGAAGAAAGTTAAAACAAGGAGGAGAGACCACGAAGAGGGTGGAGAGAGCGAGGCAAGAAAAAGGATCAGGATTAGGGTATTGTGCTACAAAGGGAAGGAAGCAGGGCCAGACAACGAAGCCAAGCCAGAGAAGCTAAAAGACTCATAGAAGCGATGAATTACGGCTTCGAGGCGGAGGGCCAAGAAGCCTCAAGCAGCAATTGCAGATTAGCTTCCCCTGGCTGTAAGTCAGCAAATCAGTAAGTACACTTGTACACTTGTGCCTTCTATATTGGGTCGGCAAGATGAAACTACAGACGCCTTGAAGTGGGGTTTATTGATCATGGACGAGACGAACGAGGAAAGAGATGGACACTAAGGGATCTAAAGAAAGCAACAGCCCAAACGAGACGGCAGTCAAGGAGCGAAACGAACCGCCTTATAAGGACTAGTGCACTACTGTAGACGCCTCCCCAGTTAGTGAATGCTTTATTTCGCATACACAGACAAACAAACACATGTGTGTTGTTGTGACAGCAGCATTGGCTCGTTATTTTACTTTTGCCCCTTTCCCTCCCGTTTTTCTTGCCCATCCTCTACTTCCCCTCCCGACAACTCGGATGAACACAAGGAAACCTGGGGGGGGGGGGGGGGGGTTGCTATGATATCTAGGTAGCGGGGCTCGATTCCTTATTTGTGGTTTAGCATTTGGCTGTTCTTTGGCCGTGCTTAGCTTCAGACCTTGGGCCAAGTCGATTGGGTTAAGGAGCTCTATGTAAACCACTAAGCCACGTAAACAAGCGGGGTTTTGAAACATATCTAACGAATTATAATAGTACGGCGTTGGTTCCCTTCCCCTGCTTGATTATGTAAGTCAAAAGAGATGGGGTCCATGCTTGGAGTTCTTCGCATAGTATTTCTATTTCTTATGGGATATTGCACATCAGAAACTTCAGGAAGAAAACACGAGAGATCTAAAAATGAAGAAAAAATACATTGACAATGATGCATAGGCAAGTCTTCATAAGCTAGATTGGGTCATGGCTGTAAATCGCGATTCACTATACTACGTGTTGGCATATTATAAAGCTCATTACGGACAGAAAGAGGAAAAGGCTGGACAAACGGGCATCGTCATGATTTCCTGAGCTCTGTGTACCTGCTAGTCCCTCTCTTGGGGGCCATGTTTGGAAAACAATTTGAAAATGCTGCCGAAGCAATTCTAGTTCATAGCCGAGCCGTTGTTTTGTACGTAATGAGGCCCCTAGGGCTAGGGACGCATTTAGGTTTTCTCTTGCAGTTAAGCTTCTTCAATGGAGCAAAGGGAAGAAGACAAAAACTACAATGGTGAATTGGCACTATTGCAGTCAGGTTTGGTGATTAACCAGCACATTCCCTGAAAGCCCGCCCAGAAAACCCGGCTAACTGGTGGCAGATGAGCTGTTCTCCCTCTCCCAAGATTCCGCTATACGAGTGGATGTGACAGGACTGATTCAGCCTAAATGATTCCTGGACAATGGTGTTGATAATGTACCATCTAATATTAAACAAAGAAATAATTTCCTGACAGAGCCCTTGGAGATGTGTCCCCCTGTGTGATAAGAGTTAGCTTTCTAACTTCAACAACAGCAGCGTCTGAAATTTAGCTTGGTGTTCATCATTGGTGTTCCGCAAAAACAGGAGTCCCTAGGCATCATAAATTTGATCAAGGATTGTCCCATGCTTTCGTTCTCCATCACGCCTGCTGCCCTAGTACCAAGAATGGCTAGGGTTCTGCAAAACAGCCTCTGCTTGAGGAGAACATCTCCAGACCAATTTGTATGGACTGTAGTTCTTGGGCCAAAAGATCTTTCTTCCTCCGAGGTTGAATATTAGGACCAATGGTCATGGGAGATTGGCAAGGATTGAGTTTTGCCCTCTCCAAATCCACAATCATGTGCTTGCCAGTACGCACATCGTAGACGATATTGCGTAGCTTAGCATCGCGGTGCAGTACCTGTTGCTTGTGAAGTGCAGCAAATGCGGGAACGATCTCACTAGTGGCGCCTTCTTTATCCTCTCTTACATACTTGGAGGCTGACTGTCCAGCGTAGCTCATGAGCAGGAAGTGTGTAAAAATACCACTGTCATGGTAGTAAGGCCTAATGAGATCCACCATGCCAAGACAGACGGGAACAAATCTCCCTTGTAGATCGCGAATATGGTCGTAGATGTCTTTGTCGTGACATAACAGCGCGACGTTCGCTTTTTGAACACCCTTGGCTACAAGTGTGTAACCATGGCATGACAGGCGCACGTTGAACAATGACCCACGGGCTCCAGAAATATAAAGTGGGATGCAATCAGCATCATCCCCAATATCTATGGCGAGTTGGTCACGAGCTAAGTCGAGAAGTTGCTGCTCATCGATGTGTTTGCTTCCGTGATCAAGAAAACTGGGACACTCTTGATCCATTGGGCTATCAAGTGCCAATCCGTGTAGACACTTGTGGGTGCAGAATGGCCGATTTTCGATATTTTGTTGATTTTCCGAGTGTCCTTGCCGAGGTTCACTGCCACCTAGCCTCTGGCTTGAGTCAACACCCTCCTGGGTAGTTGAGTGGTCTTCTCGATGGCTGTTGTGGTCTTTGGCAGATGGGGAAATATCACCGGAGCCATTGCTGATGTTGTCGTCGCTTGCTGATCTCAACGTTGTACTCTCTGCGACTGCCTTCGAATAGGAAGCCCCCTGACTCTCTTCCAACGCTGTGGTTTATAGGGAGAGGCACGCTTTTGAAGACGTACGGTTGCTGGGATTTTCCTCAATAGGTCGTCATATTCCATGCACCAAACATGAAGATTTAGAGACACACTCCTCCAAGCTTGTGATGGGGGTCTTGATCGGGCGGCCTGTGGAACAAAGGCAAAGACTTGCGCAAGACAACACTTGTGCGATGGAAGCGTGTCTCACAGTCCTCTTCGAAATCAAGTCTAGAAATACCAACAGAGTAGTGGACGCAGAAAGGATCATCTCCGATATTCAAGATCAAAAAGCCTCGCTTGTGCATATATATCCATATCGGATTCCCTTACTCAACATGTAGGAGAAAAGCTAAGTGGCAGCGGCACTGGCGAGACACTTTGAAATAAACTCGAATCCCTCACCATCTCGATTAATCACGTCATAAGCCAGATGGATGTCCGAGCTCAGCCCAGTGACGAGCTGGTCCTGAGTCAGCTTGTGAGGCGGCTTGTACTCGAGTGCAACAAGGGGGTTACTTCTATAGTTGGAAGTATTATACAAGCAAAACTTGTCTGCTCGGGTGCTTCTCGCTCATGCTTTCTGACGAGTAGCTTGGGTTGGTTGTTCCGAGAGTTGTGTCGTGCCGGGATCGGTACCTACAGGAATTTGCACTATAGGACTAGAAAGCGATGTATCTGTGCTTCCAATGCTCGTGGGACCGCGAAGTTCTATGGTCCCTTGAAGGCCCAGTCGATTCTTAAGTAGCGGGTCTTTATATACCTGACTTGCGAGATACTCAACTATACTTTCCACAATTAAAAACTGGCTAAGTCGGAGTACTCCCTTATTACTAACAGGGCTGATCTTGATTTTATCATTGCTCAACTGGATGAGAGAAGGGAAGAGGGCCTGGGAACTAAATGAAGGACTGGAGGAGGGTAGATACCAGACTTCCTCTTGTCTGTCTGAGAAACTATTCCACGGTATAATTCGCTGAGGGTAAATTTGGTCGACCGGATTTGTTGCTTCTTCCTGTGCTGTTAGGGGGCGGTTGGTTATAACTTAAATAGAGGTGTCGATTGAATGTTATGCTTCAAGATATTCTTGGACCGTCAACTTTTGTAATAAGGCTTCGGCAGCTTTGCGTCTACATCGCTCTTCTTCGTATTGACGTTGGGCTTCTTTGTACCGGCGTTGGTTTTTTCCATACCGACATTGCCCTTCCTCCTGCTAGCGCTCTTCGCCAAAGGTATCTTCTTCGGCGGCTTTGAGTTTGCGTGAGGAAACACGCAACCATTCTTAGGGGGCTTCGAGCTCGCTTTTTTTCCTCGGACATCTTTTCTTGGCCGACTATGAATAGTAATTGGTGTTATCGAGTAAATTCCCGGAAGCTTTCCATGCCTAAATGGCCAATATTTTCTAGGAGGCTCGAGATGTATGGGCACAGCAACGAATTGTGATTTGTTCTAGGAATAATAAGGAGAAAGAAATAGTAGGAAAGAAGATACAAATTGTTGTTCATGTTTATGTTTAGGTTATCTAAGCCGGGCCTAGATCATGTAGAGTATTCCATTAGTCAGTATGATGAATGTACTACCTGCATCCGAACGTCTAGCTCTTTATGTTGTTTCCACTGGAACCTTTCGGTATCCAGACCTCGGCTACCGACTTTCCCGGCCCGAGTCTAACGGATCATCCCCGTACTAGCCAAAAGCCATGAAAGATAAGACGTGAAGCTAAGGGCCTAGCTCACTAGTCCCCAACCACTAGGTCTTCAGTCTTACAAGCCATTAACTTCTACAAAAAATCACAGATTACCTCAGCTCTGAAATATCCTTAGAATAGGGAATCAACTAAGAGTAATACACATCTTCGTCTAAACCCAGCAAGGGGGCTTCAGTATGGTACTGTCAATATCTCGTAAGAGATCGAATAAAAGGACCAGATTAAAATGAATATCGATGAGCGAGGTGTGATGTAATCGTTATCTATTGATGCTTGTGCTAATTTCCTGCTAAAGGTTTACTACTTCTAGAGCCAGAAAGACTTCAGGCTGCAGCTTTGGTAACTTTGTATTTCGGGGTTTTTAAACATCTGTATCCTATGCAAGATGCTGTAGTAGACTTGAGGACAAGAATGAGATGGCCGGAACTTCACTACATGATGGGTTTGGAAGCATATTTTGCGCCTATTTCACAAAGGCGCTTACATCGGATGAATAGAGCCTGACTTTACTGCAGCCGCCTATTTGCCGTCAGGTTTAGAGACATATTTTAAGTCAATAGCAGCCAACTATATATATATGAGACTCGCATCTCTCCAAGTGACTGTCTCAACCTTCTACGATCTATGGAAGCGGATAACACTCAACCGCTATAAAAACAACACATTAAAGAGACCCATCATGACTCTTCTCAGGGTGCTGTAGTCACCACTTGGCTCGTTACCTTTAAAAAGGTCTAGCAGTCCTCTCAGCATGCAGCAACCATGTTATAGGATTTACATGGACTCCCACTCACAAGAGTTTTGACATCCAAGTCCACACGTTTCGGCTCATCGTGAAATGACTTCCGTCATATTGGGCGTGCATTGAAGTGATGTTGAATTCAGATTTGCTAAATGGTAGTTAGCTAACTAGTGAACTTTTCAAAAAGCGGTTCTTACAATGAGACATGAGTTTTGAAGGGCCCATGCTGGGGACAATTGATATGACAGTTAATAGTCTCTATCGACAAACTCGGAGTTATCATTGCATATTGCAAATCGTCCATAGTAGCAGGTGGCGATGCTTTTATTTTTAGCCTAGCTGTAATTATTCGTGATGCTATTTAACACCAACTATCTCAACTTTTGGTCTTGGCAAGCCAATTAATATTTAATAGTAAATAACGACTAAAGAGACGTACTCGGGTATCCTTGAATGTGTGAATACGGATTCCAGTAATGACGGCGCATTTCAGAGTTGCCTTTTTTATCTTCCAGCTACTTGCAAAAGGATGAAATATGTCAGTTTATACAAAGTTAAATGTGGTCAGCCTCCGTCATTTGGTTTTAGAAATCCAGTAAGCCTCACTACCGCTGGTAGTTCCTTAAACTAACAACACCTTCGTATCTTAACTTTAGTAAGATGCTGCCAGTGCGAAACTACATTACTCCATATAGCCTGAGCAAAAGAAGCAGGCAAGTGAAGCTTGCCTTCGCAGATCTCTCAGACAGCAGATATTCGGAACTAGATGTTCAGATAGCTAGTTTATCAGTGAGTATAGTGTAACGTGAGGTGCCCAGGTGCCCTTTATATATGAACAAAGATACTTTAATAGGCAGTGTTTATGCCAAGTTAGCTTTCCCGTCCTCATCACTCGCAGAAAGAATGCAATTTGCGTTTTCTTACAGAACCGTACAACGTCTGTTTAACTAACTGCACTCGAGAGTCCGACGCACCCTTTCCTTGCTTGAGGCACCTGTCTGCTTCTACTGCTAGCATCCAATCATGCAGGCACGGGCAGCAATCCCGTAGTTGTGTGTTCTAGAGATCTTCAGCCAGTGCAGAAGTCAAGGAAGCCTTCACAAAAATAGTCGAGGCAGATGACAATGAGGTCTGGGAATTGCAACTCAATATCAGGTCTCCTTCAAGCTCATGTTTATCTCAGTTTCAACGAGCTATCATTAGTGCTGTATTCAATACGTGATATAAGGAACCCGAATGTGCAGATAACTTGGGCTCAGACTTGAATTCATATAACCTTTGTGAGAGCGACTGTAATCAAGCCACACTAGATTGACTACTTGGGAGAATTAAGCCTCTCTTTAACTGCCCTCAAGGCCCAGATGGAAAAGGTTTGTATGCTTCCAAGGGAGCTAGTTATTTACCTACACTGTATAGTTATGATACAACAAATGATGAACTAGAACAACAAAAGCCAAGTCTCAAACAAAGGCTAGTTCCCTACATCTGTTAATGTTATCCGGTTCCCGGCTATATGTCTACTTGGCGCACTGCCCGTTTCGAGGCTAGCCTCTCTGCAAGTCCATATCAAGCTTTCTAACATTTCTCAAAGTCAGCCCTGTAACGTTGCCTTTTTGTTCTCATGGGCGACAGGAATTCTTTAGCTTACTGCGGCTCAGTGCCTGTAATCCTGCCTTGATCTCTTAATATCTGTCAGGGTCCTTCACTAGGGTTGACAGAAGTGGTGTTAGCCGGTAGATCATTACGTATCCTGTCTCACTGTTTCTCCGGGGTGACTACCATTGTCGCTAACTTGAAGATCCCCGGGTGGCACCCAGTCTGGGCCGGAGAGTTTAGCTGCAACCCTTTCAAGAACCAGCCATGCCAGATTCTAAGCTGAGCTCAAAATGGCGTCTACTTCAGGTACGATGTTTCCAGTGGGAGAGTTGCATTTTCAGCTTATTTCCTAGTTAGCCTCTACAAAGGTCTATCCCTCAGATTAGCTTTCGCCTTTTTTCGTTCAGTCGTCCATTAGCTAGGTATGTGCATCTATGAGAGCTTCGCCTTTCCCTTGCAGTAACTTCTTTACTCTGCTATCCCAGCTTGTCGTAGGGGCGCTCCAGCTCAATTTGACATCACAAATATGACTTTTATCAAGCTCCCTAAGATCGAGAAGTTATCTTCTAGCCTCAATGATACAATACAAGCAATAGAAACAGAGTATATACAGAGATAAGCAAATTAATCGATGACACCTCTACAGTTCTAGATATGCCCTGGGGCTACTGCGCTGTGAGAAAGCAATCTCAGTGACGATGTCAGAGGCTTTACAACCGTGTAAAATTTGGCCAATCAAATTACACTAATAGCCAGCAATGGGAAGCTAAGACATTATAGATTCAACCAGTACAAAACGACAAAAATAACTTCCCATACTCTACTTACTGCATAAACAACCCGTGAACAATGTGGTTTTTGTCAAGAACTAGAACAGTCTTTACATTGCATTAACTTGTTGAAGATAAGCATTTTAAGGGTTAAAGGCCTAAAGACCCTATCATGTGGTGCTAAGAGTGGAGCAGATAGTGTGCTTAGTCAGACAACACTGAGACTTCTTTCACCGCCTTTGGAATTCTGCCTACTTTTTTTTCTAGAGTCTCATGATGCAAATCTACGGAAACCTCAGTTGAAGCGAACAGACGATCAACCCGCGATCGTTTCCATCCGAACCTCCGGCACTCCCTACACGCGCAAGGACGTATCTATACACAAACAATGGCGCCGACATCACAATACGAGCACAAGGCTATCGAGGGCAATTTCATTCGCTTCCTCGTCTCTATGCCGCCAATGCCGTCCTTTCCCATGAGTGCGGTACACGAGATGCGCGTACGACGAAATGCGCCCAAAATCCCAAGCGAAAAGGACTCCCGCAGTATTTTCATAAAAAACATACCCGTTGACAGCAACGAGGCCTACTTTCGTGCCCTGTTTATACAGCTGGTTGGCCCCGGCTGCTTTGAATCTATTAGCTTCCGTGATGAGAACGACCCCGAGCCTGAGGTGGAGCCTGCGCAGGCTAAGAAGATTGCTAGCTTCAGCAAGAAGCGCAGGCATAACCAGGACGAAGAGGATACACAGACAGCCGAGGAGGAACAAGCAAAACTACCCCAGCTCTGGACACGCAGAATACACCAGAGCGGCTCGGCGGCAGTGGTTTTGTTGGCTGATGAACACAACGTGCGCATTGCACTCAAGAAAATGGCCAAGACACAATCAGGCAAGAATCTCCCAGTTTGGGGTGATGGTGTGTCGCCAGGCACGGAGCCGCTGGGCCCAATCTGGGTCATGGAACATTTACAACTATGCCGGCCAGATAGAGAAGAAACGCAAGATTCAGTGGATGCCTTCTTTAATGTTTACAATCGCAAGGAGAAAGAGGCGGCAGAAATGGCTAAACGCATGCGCAACGAGCCTGATGAAGACGGCTTTGTCACTGTCTTGCGCGGCAGCAGGGCAGCGCCGGCTAGCAGATCAGAGGCCGAGGCAGCTAGGGAGCGCATGATGGCCAAGGAGGCTAAAAAGAAGGAAGAAATGGTGGGCTTTTATCGTTTCCAGATGCGTGAGCGCCGTAAGGCAGAGCAGCAGGCCCTTATCAAGCGCTTTGAGGGAGATCGGAAACGTGTTGAGGCGCTGCGGGAGAAGAGGGGCAAGTTTAGGCCGGAGAATTGAGTTGGCGACGAGGAAGGGAGACTAGAACGGAGAACGGAGATAAGAGGAAAAGGCTAAGATGGAGGCAGGGGGGACAGGGGGGAAGAGAAAGAAGAGGGGCCAAAAGAGGAGGCTAAGAAAGATACCATATAGGAGAAGAGAGACACAAGGTGATTCTTGCACTGCACTGCACTGTTATGTTGTGCTTCTATTCTCATGGCCAGCCTAATGGCACCCATGATTAGGGCCGATCGTGATCTCCACCTTTCCGCGTAGAGGGGGATCCGTCGGCTGGAATGACGTCTAATGTGCCAGCTGCTGTATTGGACTCCTATGCAGCATATGAGACCATGTTGCTGTGGTGACCAAAATATCCATAAAAGAGTTGCATTATAGGTACATGACAAGCATATGGTTGGCTAAAACTAGCACACTAGCGCTAGCCTGCTATTTATTGATAGCACAAAAATAGTGTAGGACTAAGCGTTGCGTTTTTGTCTGGTTCACCCCATCTTCTGCTGTCTTGAATCCTTATTTGATAGTCTGGCCGTGCTGCAACACTGTCTTCCTTTTCTACAGGTATCCTCCTCCAGTTTTAGCTTGAACTCTACCGAATCTGTCAGGAAATCCGCCTGCGAATGGCACTTGTGACTCCTGGGCTAGCCTCGTCTTTTGCTACAGCTGGTAGACGTGGTCGTTTCTCTTCCCATTTCGACACTACTCGACCTCTTTGATGGAATCACGGTAAAAAGTGCGAACAGCTATCAACAATGTGCGACCTCGATAACCTGCGCACGGCATCGCTGTATCTCAACAACCAACTGCTATCGCGAGGCTTGCTTCGTGATGGACAGAACATCAACTTCGATGACCCCGGCGACGATGACGAGACATTGGCCGAGACGATGAGCCGCATAATGGCTGTGCTCAACGACTTGATACTACGGCGAGACGTAAGCCAGATCATCTTTACATGGTTGTTTCTCGGATTGACAATATTAACATAATATAGCGCGACGCCGAACATCGCGAATCTCTAGCAGCCACACTACGAACCTTGCGTGCCGAAAATCTCCGCCAAACTAATGACATACAGCGCTTGGCCGATAAAATATCCGAAGCACAGCGCAAGACACACACTGCTGAGGCCGCCGAGGTCACTCTTCGCACCCAGCTTCGCAGCGTTGAGGCCACCTTGCGCGGACTCAAAGAAGAACTGGCCAGAGCCAAGTCAATGGTCAACCAGACACGCACTTCGTGTGCTACTGAGCTCCGACGACGCGACAAGCAGATCGACGTCTTGAAACGGCAATTTGGAGAGACAAACCGCACTCGAGGAACGGGAAAGACTGGTGCCGTGACTGTCATTTCTGTTACGGGCGAAATTGGAGAGGAGGCCCCCAAAGGGCCATCCAATGTTATCAACTCAGCGTCACCCACAGACGCCACACCAGCCTCAGCGCTACAAAATGAAACAAACGAGTTTTTGGCTGATTTGGCCAAGGACCTACGACAAGAAAATGCCGCCATATTGGGTCTTATTACACGCACTAGGGACTGTCTTGTCGAAATGACACGATGGGAGAAGCCCGAGGCGATCACCCCAGCATCAGAATCTGTCGTAGCTACGCAGCCAAACTGTGAGGAGCTTGATGGAGACTTGGAAGGTGTTCTTGAGCACCTACGCACCATCCTCACCAACCCTTCCTTTGTTCCAATTGAAGAAGTCGAGATACGCGAAGACGAAATTAGCCGCCTCCGTGAGGGCTGGGAGCGCATGGAGACGCGTTGGAGGGAAGCTGTGCATCTTATAGACGGCTGGAGACGGCGCATGGCCACCAGCGGCCGGCCAATCAACGAAGAAGAACTCAAGATGGGCCTTAGATTAAGCCCAGTCCGAGTGAGACATGTCTCAGAAACATACAGGGCATCTGTAGATCTTGGCTTGGGGGATGAGGCCGATGAGGATCCTGAGGACGACGATTTGCACGACTCGGACCATATTATGGACTCCGACTCCGACCATGATATAGACGAAGTCGAAAGGATCCCTACACCAATCCCCGGAAAGTCGTCACTACAGCTTGTGCCTGCACCCACATATGACGATGACGTGATGAGTGGATCTGACGATGAAATATATGAAGACTACGATGACAACGAGGGGCCAAACGTTGAGATTCTGCAGCAATCAATAGCACACATCCCTGTCAACCCAGCGGCACATGACGATGTGTCTTATCGTCTGATTACACCTGCCTGCCCATCGCCGCTCAAGGAGATGCCATCCGCCGGAAATAGACAGAATGAGGCGGTGTCCAAGCCTATCCGCAAAGTTGTGGAGTTTTCAGAGATGATTGACGAACAAGAAGCCCCTTCACATGAAGATGATGATGAAGAGAGTATCCTGCCTATTAAGGTGCCGTCAAAGCCAATCATCAAGGATTCCCCGACACCAGGCCCTACCCCAGCACTGGCAATCAAGCCCTCTGCCAAGGCCGAGACAGTTTCCAAAGCGGCGCCAACGCGAAAGCCAGAAACACGAGCGACCACGAAGGCTTCAGCTACTCCTGCTCCTTCCCGAACCCCTGCTACAAGGCCTACAACAACTACAACAACAGCCAAGACTCGTCGTGAGGCCGCTTCGAAGCACGTACGTATTGAATCATCGGCTGACTCTACAGACGACTCAGCAAAAATAGCTCAACCACGAACCCGGCCTAGAACTCCCGCCCCAAAGCCTAGACGCCCCATTTCCCTGATCAAGAATACACCAGCCCCAGCGGCAACCAAGACCAAGGATGTGGGTGTAGTAGAAGATACAAAAACACCAGGGACCAGAGGGACACAGGCTCCACTAAGCCGTCAAAACTCAACAAAGGCTCCAAAGCCACCGACTAAAACGTCTAGTGATAGGACAGGCGCCAAGCCTATTAGTAAGGCTGCCACTGACAAGGCACCCAATATGGAAGTTGAGCCAGAAATTACACCTACCGAAAGTATGCCTACGGCAGAAACACAAACAAAGACACTAGCTCCTAAGAATGAGACAAAGCCTAATTCCGAGCCTACATCACGGCCTGAAAGCGTGGCTGCTTTCTCAGAAACTGATTCTATCCGCTCATTCGACTCCAAGAACTCGGGCATAATAAGGCCGACCCCGCGAAAGAGACGGGCTGGAGTCAACGGGACTCCCTGCGTTGGAAGCCCCTCGCGCCTTCCCCTGCCGCGCGACCCCGGCCCTCAGCAGTCCCCAATTACAATGGCCACCATTGCCGCCAAAATTGCAGCATCCGAACGCGAGGCTGATGCGGCTCGTGTTAGAGCTAAGCTTAAGGCGGCACGACTTGCTAAGACTACTACACCCAAGCTGGTAGCACCCTCTTTGGCTTCTGCAGATCCGACTACTGAATCAGAAGGAACACAGCCCGAGAATGCCGAGACTATAGTCGAGGAAGACCCGGTTAAACGTGATGCGTTAGCAGCACCGGCAAGCGCGCGCCGTAAACGCAAGTCTAATCAGTTTGAGGAGGCTGTTGCTGACGATGGCGATGCCATTGACGCTAGCCCCATGCACCAGAAGCATGTGCTACCACGCATCAAGACACGGGACCGACCCCCGCTATCAAAGCGCAAGCGTGAGCGACGTACCAGCAAGGTGGCAAACCGGCGGCGGAGCACACTGACGCCACTGGAGTTTGAAGTGCTGGTTTCGTCGGGGTCAGGTGCGGCGGTGGGAGCTGGGTCAGGGGCAGAAGCAGGAGTTGGTTCCGAGGTGTGAAGGGTAGAATGCATAGTTGAGCGAAGGCTGAAGAGAAGCTTTTTGCCACAAAGGTTTGGGATACATGATTTTCTTTTCTTTTCTTACCTTTCCTTGTCATTTTCATTATCTCCTGGCTCTTTCTTGCCTTGGGGGTCATCCATATTGTCTATTTACACGCGATTTGGGTTTAAGACGAGAGGGACAATTTGTTTTAGCAACGAACGAGCCCATGAGTCTCTTGCAACTTGGTTTCTTTTTCGTAATAGACTTTGAATATAATATCAGGCGCTCTTCTTCTTTTTTCGTGGGCCTCTATGAGAAGACTGACATGATCTAAGACTACACAAACGAGGATTGCCTTTGAAGTATCCCTCGGGATGTGCCTATGTGTATGGTAAAAGCCTGTTGAGAGCTGGCTTTCCAGCTTCAATAACTACGTCCCGCTCAGCCTAAAAACTATTTTCTACCATTCGTAAAAACAAGAGTTCCCAGGCATCACATCACATATGATGAAGCGTAACTCTTTTTCTAACGTCCAGGACAAGTCCACTGCTGCATATCGGAAATAGCCAGATCTAACAGTAGATATTAGGAGGACGTACTGAATGTCCTAGAGTGAAGAAAGGACAGAGAGGAGAGAAATGAGAGATTGATTGATGTTCATTGTTGTCTAACTAATTCTCGCTTGAAGAGCGGATCTCAACCGATTTATAGATCTATCACTACCATGTCTAGACCAAACACATGGACCTTGGAAGAAGGTCCTTTATATCTGATGCTAACCCTGATGTTCAGCCGAGCTGGATCAGGGTCAGATATCTTGGTAATCCTGACCTAGGTTACTGACAAGATCGCTATGTAACTAGCTCTCCTCATGTGTTACCTAACTGATCTGATTCATTCAAACCCAATATCTGTAATACTGGCCTAAACACAAAGCGCTGTTACGCCCTACATACATCCCTACATTCCATGTCGCCTGTAGGCTCAACTCTCCTATTAGTCTCTTCAAAATACCAACGGAGTGAGTTTCCAAGTACGTCCTCTTTGTAGGTCTAACATCCCAAGGAGTCTCATAGAAGTCCATTTGTACAACAAAATCTTCATTGTGACTGGCCAGTTTTAAGCCTGAAGTAATAGGATCGAGGATTTGAACCAGTAGTAGAGTCTGACATGGTTACTCAAAATTATTGATTGCCGATGCAAGTCCTTGTAAGTATAAGAAGTGAAGATGAAGACATATATTCCGAAATAGCATCTATTATTCCATCCACCATGCCCGTGTCTACCTAGATGAGATAGCGCTTCCGCATCTAAGAGTCAGCGTGCCTCTCAGCATATTCATCAGCGTTGTGAAATCTTGACTCGACATACGCCTCATATGGCTCTATAAAGTAGGACATCAAACAGGTCTCATCGTCCTCTTTGATAGAAATCTTATTCACAATAGAATTAATTGTGAGCATACTATTAACCATTTTAAAAGGTATGCAGCGCCAGAGATCAAGCCACACATCCCTATGCGGGTCCGATTTGTTTGGGGGACGAGTTAGAGTCGTGTCAATCTTTTCATCATTCTCCAAGTCAGAGTGGATCGAGCGATATGTTGTGAGGGCATATTCGAGACAATGGTCCTTGAAAAGGGTCATGGTCACCTTGCTGAGGTTATCGGGCTCCAAATCGTATTTCCGGGAGACGGCAGCCATCATCGCGGAAGTGGATAGCTGATCAGGATTCTCATTTTCGACAATGTCTAAATTTATGACAGTCATGGATTTATCTGCCTTGTTGACTTTGAATTCGTCCGGTAGTTGGCCGCTTTTGGAACTTTGCTCGGAGGTGACAGTGCAGAGCCCATCACCAAGATCCTTGAAGGTGTAGCCATTGTCCTCAAGGACACCTGCGTTTGCCCCGACGAGCAGAAATGAAAGAGACAGTACACCGGAGAAACGCATGGTTAATGAGTAAGAACGAGTAGATGAAAAGTGATGATGAACAAAGTCGAATTCAACTCTTGGTTTATTCTGAGGAAGAAGAGGCTATTTAACAAGATCGTCAAAGTCAACGAGCTTTGCGTCCACTCATGATAGTGCTTAAATCCGAAACGCTAAAAAAGAGACATGGCAAGTGCGTAGTTTGAGCATGAGCTTACTAGGGCTTTGACAGCTCTGTGTCGGGTATGACACTGGATTTCGAGAATAACTGCCCGAATCAACATGTGAACGGTGAAATTCTGCTGCCTCTGACGCTTACCTCTATATATCGCCCTAAGTGCGTGCAGTCTATGCGCATGATGTCTCTTAGTCAAGTCAGTCAAGCTCTGGTATTCCCCTTAAGCTGTAGATTTACAAAAAGAAGTGAACAAAGACTAAACAAACAAGGATTTGCATTAAAGTGTCCTTCGTGATGTGCCTATGTATATGGTAGAAGTCTGTTAAGAGCTGTCTTTCCGGCTTTGATAACTATGTCCGGCTCAGCCTGAAACCATTTTCCATCATTCGCAAAAACAGGACTTTCTAGGCATGACATGAGATATCATGAAGCGTAACTCTTTTTCTAAACTCCCCTACAACTCCACTGCTGCATATCTTGATGACGGCCAAATCCAGCGCACCATTCCGATTTTGGAGAACGTACTTGAGATGGAAGCGAAATATCTAGCAGCCGATGACCCTTCGCTTCTATCATCTCAATATGAGCTCGCAAGAGCCTATCCCGACAGCGGCAAAAAGGCGGTTAGGTGCTAAATCTTTCGCCTCTACTATAGCCACCCCCTCGAATTCCAAAGCCGCCTTTTCGACCTGACCATTGCGAAGATATGCTTTTGCAAGACAGCATTGAGTTGTCACAGGTGAAAGGTCATAAGGTGGCAGAACCCTCTTTTCCACTTTGATCACATGCTCCAGCATCGAAATGACCCCTTGCTTCTGGAATCTCAGCATGAGCTTGCTACTGCGTATCTTAAGAATGGCCAAATCTAGAAGGTCACTTCGATGCTTGGGAATGTGGCGGCCATAAAAGAAAGAGACTTAGCGGCTCATGATGTTCCGCTTCTCACATCGCAGCCTTACCTTGCGGTGGTGGCCATGATCAACGTGCAATCCGGCTTCATAGACATGTTGTTGAGATACAGGAGGACTTGCTGAGAAGCGGTCGTCCGTGTAGAATGCGGTCAGCGGATTTACTTCAAAGATGGCTTAGGGGAAGTTCTGATGGCAAAGCACGATAATATTTATAGGGGAGTTACTGGCTTGTCACAGTTCTGTTGTGGCGAGCCGATCTCTGTTATAAGAAGGTCGGACTCCGCCTATAAGGCTCTTTTGCGTTCACCAAGATTAAGCCAGACAGACAGATTGCTCTAAGCCCCAAGAATTGGGAATGTCATCCTAGACTTTAATTTCACTACGATATGCTTTTGAAAGCTGAGCAAAAGATGTGAAGTGTGTAGCTGAAAAGAATATCTCATACTTTTTGTTCTCCCATCACTGCTACACACAGGTGCTCAATCGTTGAGTAGTTCTCTTTCTGCTTCCAGGTAATAGGGGTCATACCGCTAGTGTACAACTGATGATTGATGGATAGATATTCTAGTGTCATGGGCTAGAAATGTAGTTAGTCTCAGGCTGGCAGTGTCTAGGGCTGAGGTGCCATGAGGCGTCTTTGAGGCACATTGACGAAGCCAGAAATGAAGGCCACAACTACTATTGTACATTGTAAATTTTGTCAGCTGAGTGTTGCTTCCCTGTTTTAGTCGTTCATTGCCTGTGTCGGACCAGTAGGATGTTACTAGTGGTCTCTTTATAAATAGTTCAAGTTCTGGACATAGGATGATTCACGGCTAGCTAGTCACGGATGTAGTAGAGTCTGACATGGGTACTGAAAATAATTGATTGCCGATGCAAGTCCTTGTAAGTATGAGGAGTGAAGATGAACACATATATTCCGAAATAGCGTCTATTATTCCATCCACCATGCCCGTATCTACCTAGATGAGATAGCACTTCTGCGTCTAAAAGTCACGTCACTGTGTCTGTGACCAAGTTCATCAAAGTTGTGAATCCTTGACTCGTCATCCACCTCATTTGGCCCAATAAAGAAGGACATCAAACAGGTCTCATCGTCCTCTTTGATAGAAATCCCATCCATAAGAGAATTAATTGTGAGCATACGATTTACGACCTTAAAAGGCATGCAGTCGTAGAGATCAAGCCACACATCCCTATCCGGGTCCGAGTTCGTTGAGGTCCGAGTTAGAGTCGCATCAATCTTCTCATCATTCTTCAAGTCAGAGTGGATCGAGCGATATGTTGTCAAGACAGTGTCGAGACAAAAGTCCTTGAAAACGGTCATGGTCACCTTGTTGAGGTTATCGGGCTCCAAATCATATTGGCGAGAGACGGCAGCCATCATCGCGGAAGTGGATAGCTGACCGGGATTCCCATTTCCGAAATAGTTTAAATGTATCACAGTCATGGATTTATCCGCCTTGTTGACTTTGAATTTGTCTGGCAGTTGACCGTTTCTGGAACTTTGCTCGGAGGTGACAGTACAGAGCCCATCGCCAAGATCCTTGAAAGTGTAGCCATTGTCCTCAAGGACACCTGCGTTTGCCCCGACGAGCAGAAATGAAAGAGAAAGTACACCGGAGAAACGCATGGTTAATGAGTAAGAACGAGTAGATGAAAAGTGATGATGAACAAAGTCGAATTCAACTCTTGGTTTTTCTGAGGAAGAAGAGGCTATTTAACAAGATCGTCAAAGTCAACGAGCTTTGCGTCCACTCATGATAGTGCTTAAATCCGAAACTCTAAAAAGAGACATGGCAAGTGCGTAGTTTGAGCATAAGCTTACTAGGGCTTTGACAGCTCTGTGTCAGTTATGACACTGGATTTCAAGAATAACTATCCGAATCAACATGTGAACGGTGAAATTCTGCTGCCTCTGACGCCTACTACATATCGCTCTAAGTCCAGTCTATGCGCATGATACTCCTCAGTCAAGTCAGTCAAGGTCTGGTATTCCCCTTAAGCTGTAGACTTGAGGAAACGAAGTGAGCAAACTGTGTATCGAGAAGAAAACAAGTCAACCTATCCATAGAAGTTTTCACTGCGAAGCTCTCCAATCCACTTTCCCACGTAACAAAGATGGGCTGTATCTCGTCGGCTCCGAACCGAGAAACGTTTGGTTTTCTTGTTCTCTTGCTTAATCTGTTTTGATACTCATGACTTGTTGGCGCACAGGCTCAAACGCTCTGTCTCTGGTGGAGTAACTTCAGCTGCAATCCTCACTCCTCCGAGATCTACGATCGCTCGCGCACTTGCCACCTCTTTATGTCCACGACATGCGTCGTACCCCCATCCTGGAGTTTTTAATTCATGGTGCGCACTCAGTGCCATAGACTCTTTATAGCCATCCAGCCAGCCATCCAGGTACACCCCAGCTATGTCCTGCGATCCCTTGTACAGAAGGCCCGGACTTTACTTCAACATCTATTTTTTCAGGACACTATCACTAAAATCCCAAAGCTTGGTCAATTTTTAGCAGTTGATAATCACACAGATCGCAATGCCTTCTAGATCATACATACTATGCTGACTAGCGCTTGAAGTGTCATCCTTGCGTACAAAGGAAAGTGCATCCCTTGTCAAAGCAGACCTCATCCGATACCGAAACCTTTCTAGATAATCACGAGCAGTACAAACCCGCCAAAGCCAATGCTGGGCTTGCCGTGATTCCAAGTATGTGGCTTCACCCTCGAAAGTATGTGCACGAAAACCCACTAGTGAGAAAATAGCTGCAAGCTTCGGGGTAAAACCTTTCTCGTGGAGGTGAATACTACAGACCTCATTACGATCCCTTGCTTGACACCCCTCTTGTCTCATGGGTTTTAGATACAACCGAAGACAAGAAAAAGTCGCACTGATTGATCGCCAATTGCCAGGCCGCCGTTCTTATCTAGGGCAAAGTTCAGGGCGAAAGAGAGGTAAGGCCGCTTTGTATTTTTGTGACTTTCCTAGCCATCGTAGATTCAGAGACGATAGTAACTAGCAACTATTTGACCCGTTGAATGTGCAGCGGCCGAAGTGCTCCAGCCAATTGAGACCAGTCTCGTTATTAGTCAAGCCATTTCGGGTCGTCGCAATATCCCAATCGTGCCGGAATTTATAGCAGCGTTGGAAAAGGAATATGACATAATGTTACCGCAGGGTGCGAAGCAGAGCCCTGATCTCAGTCGTATCATCAACGCCCGCCAATTTGCTCGCATCAAAGGCTACTTAGACCAGACACGCGGCAAGGTTGTAATGGGTAGAGACGAAACAGAGCTGTTTATTGAGCCAAGTGTAGTTCTGGTCGAGGACGAGGAAGATATTTTGATTCAGAATGACACTTGGCCCGGTTTGGTCTATTTTGCCAGGTGATTCTATTAGCGAGGCCATAGCTTTCGCAAATCGCGTGTGCCCAACGACACTTGCAATTTATCCGTTCAGCGATTCCAAGGAGACCGAGAAGAGTCAGCCTCAACCACACCGCCATGAGTCACATCCAACTTTTGTTCCAATCATGAGACCAAAAAGTGTTATATAGTTCTTTCATAGATGACTTCGGACGGTGCCACCGTCAATCACGGCTTCCTACACGGGACCATCGAGCCCCTGCCGTTTGGTGGTGTGGAACAGTGCGGCATGGGTGCTTTGCATGGCCGAGCCGGCTTTGACGAATTCAGACATTGCCGCACTGTCATGATCAACCCCATGTGGACCGACGAGCTGTTCCGCATGCGCTACATGCCCTACAATTTGATATATCTGAAGCAGTTCCGCTCTATCTCGCCCAAGCCCGACTTTGGCCGTGATAATCAAGATCTTCGCGGCATCATATACTGGATCAAGCTGGTCCTAGGCCTAGGTCGCGACTCCTCGGCGTCGAGATTCATTGTGAGACTCACACTGACAGCGGCTGTGGTGTACGTGGCTGTAAACAGCAAAGACACGAATCAAGGGGCCGGGATGGGGTTGGTACGTAGGTACAGGCTGGACTTCCTACAGGCTTGAAGGGAATGCCAATGGTGTTGTGGAGTAAATTCTATTACATAATCTTCCAGTAACTTAGGTCAGGATTACCAGGATATCTGACCCTTATCCAGTTCAGTTAGCATTAGACATAAAGGACCTTGTTCTAAGGCCCATGTGCTTGGTCTAGACATGGTAGTGATGGATGTATAAATCGGTAGATCCGCTCTTCAAGCGAGAATTAGTTAAACACAACGAACAATCAAATCAATCACTCATTCCTTCTTCTCTTCATTCTAGGACATTCAGTACGTCCTCCTGATATCTACTGTTAAATTTGAACTCAAATTCTAACAAAAGTTGCTAGCCGCGTTTGATAGCATAACTTTGATTTCATGATTGTATACGAGTGCTATTTTAGTTAGAGAACTCATCATCGCGCAGGGAGAACGCCAAGCTATGAGTGAGAATTTTGTTGCTTTTGTCTTGGATGAAATAATGAAAGTAGTTGACATCTCGATTGAATTCTGTATTAACTACATGTAATACCTGTTGTAGTTATGCATACTTGCCTGCACCACATGCTTATCATGCTCGTTCTTGCTCCCCTATTTTAGTCGTTTATTCCCTGTGCTGGGCCAAAAGTTTTGTAAAACTGGTGTAGGATGTTACTAGTCTCTTTATAAATGATTGATGTCTTAGACCTAGGACGTTACGAGGTGCTAGCCAAGGATGTGGCAGAGTTTGACATGATTACTCAAAATTATTGATTGCCAATGCAAGTTTTTTTAAGCATGAGAAGTGAAGATGAACACATGTATTCCGAAATATCGTCTATTATTCCACCCACCATACCCGTGTCTGCCTAGATGAGATAGCGCTTGCGCGTCTAAGATTCACTGTGTCTGTGACCAAGTTCATCAAAGTTGTGAATCTTTGACTCTTCATCGTCTGCCTCAATAAAGTAGGATATTAAACAGGTGTGATAGTCCCCCTCTTTAATATGAATCTTATTCACAATAGAATTCTTCGTGAGCATACGATTTACGATCGTAATAGGCATGCATTCATGGAATTCAAGCCACGCTTCCCTATCCGGGTCCAAGTTCGTTAGGGGACGAGTTAGAGTCGCATCAATCTTTTCATCATACTCCAAATCACGGTGGAGCCAGCGATATGTTTCCAAGGCATATTCGAGACAATCGTCCTTGGAAAGAGTCATGGTGACCTTGCTGAGGTTGTCGGGCTCCAAATCATATTTCCGGGAGACGGCAGCCATTATCGCGGAAGTGGATAGCTGATCAGGATCCTCATCTCCGACATAGTTGAAATTTATGATAGTCATGGATTTATCTTCCTTGTTGACTTTGAATTCGTCCGGTTGGCCGTATCCGGAACTTTCCTCGGAGATGACAGTGCAGAGCCCATCACCAAGATCCTTGAAGATGTAGCCATTGTCCTCAAGGACACCTGCGTTTGCCCCGACGAGCAGAAATGAAAGAGAAAGTACACCGGAGAAACGCATGGTTAATGAGTAAGAACGAGTAGATGAAGAGTGATGATGAACAAAGTCGAATTCAACTCTTGGTTTTTCTGAGGAAGAAGAGGCTATTTAACCAAATCGTCAAAGTCAACGAGCTTTGCGTCCACTCATGATAGTGCTTAAATCCGAAACGCTAAATAAGAGACATGGCAAGTGCGTAGTTTGAGCATGAGCTTACTAGGGCTTTGACATCTCTGTGTCGGGTATGACACCGAATTTCAAGAATAACTATCCGAATCAACATATGAACGGTGAAAGTCAACCTATCGATAGAACTTCTCAGTGCCAACGTCTTCAATCCACTTTCCCACGTAACAAAGACGGGTTGTATCTCATCGGCTTCGAGCCGAGAAACGTTCGGGTTCCTTGTTCCCTTGCTTAATATGTTGTGATACTAATGGCTTGTTGACGCACAGGCTCAAACGCTCTGTCTCTGGTGGAGCAACTTCAGCTGCGATCCCCCGTACCCAAGGCCCGGACTTTACTTCAACATCTATTTTTTCAGGACATTATCACACAAAACCCAAAGCTTGGACAACTTTCAGCAATTAATAATCACACAGATCGCAATGCCTTCTAGATCATGCATGCTATTCTGATTAGCGCTTGAAGTGTCATCCTTGCGTACAAAGGGAATTGCATCCTTTGCCAAAGCAGACCTCATCTGATACCGAAACCTTTCTAGAGAATCACGAGCATCACAAACCCGCCAAAACCGGAGCTGGGCCGCCTGCTGTGATTCGAAGTATCTGGCTTCATCCTCGGAAGTGTGTGCACGAAAACCCACTAGGGAGCAAATCGCTGCAAACTTCGGGGTAAAACCTTTCTCGTGAAGGTGAATACTACAGACCCCATTACAATCCTTTGCTTAATCACGCCCCTCTTGGCTCATGGGTCTTGGATACAACCAAAGACAAGAAAAAGTCAAACTGATTGATTGCTAATTGCCAGCCCACCGTCTCTACCACTGGCAAAGTGAAGGGCGAAAGAGTGTCAAAGTCGCTTTGTATGTTTGTATGTGTTTTTCAAGAAGGTCCTTTGTCTTACTCCACTCGATCTCCTTGATAGCATAAGCCAGCAAGTAGCTATCTTGGCTCCCTGGCGGTGATGGGGCCAATATATGAGTTGATAGACATGCTAAAAGACAAGCACCAGGCGAAATCTCCTAGCCATTGTTGCGCCAATTTTCCCACCTCCCCCCTCCCCCATCCGCGTTCAGTGGTCCCGGCGGTAGGAATCCAAGCTATACGGACCAAAGCCTACTGAGTTTACGCTGTCTGATTCTAATTCATATTTACAGTAAGCAGCAACCACTATAGCACAACCAGACAGCTGGTCGTGCTTTCGAGAGAGCTCAGCATCATATCGCAAGTCATAGACGGAAAGCCCTAAGAAATGCATGATTAATTAGCGAGTGAAAATCCGAGAGAATCATCAATGACCGATTGGGCCCGCTTCAGCCAACGGTTATTGTTAAGGATGGAGAACATAGTTAATAAGAAGCATAAAGCCGATCCAGGCAAGGGAAACGCGAATACATGTGTCGTTCTAACTGCCTATGACATCGGATTCGAAAATAATATCCCGATTCAAGACGAAAATTTACATCCCCATTAACAAGGGTTGGTTTATTAATAGGTGTGATGTGATAATACCTTGATCATGCTGTGTTGCTTAGTACTAGTGCTAGGTACACTAGCCCCGTTGGCAAACAACCATGTACTAACTACCATTAGGGGGGATCAACTAAAGCATCACCCTGAAGAGCCAACCATTGTTGAGTGAATCTTGCTTCGTCATGTTTGAAATTGAGATAACAAAGAAAGAGAGGGGTTTCTAGAAGACGTTCAAGCGCTACACTATACACTCTCCACGACATATGATGTTGCTTCGATTAGGGTTAGGACATTCCACCACAAGATAGGGTTACTTCTTCTCTAAGTGATGCGCCGCAATTTCCTGTTGTGAATTGACGGTTTTATCTCCACTTCAAAATTCCATCTCGACGTTCACGACTTTAATCCTTCAGTGTGCACCGGGATCTCTGCACTTCCCCAAC
The DNA here is from genome assembly GCA_038382965.1 of Ceratocystis huliohia. Lineage (NCBI taxonomy): Eukaryota > Fungi > Ascomycota > Sordariomycetes > Microascales > Ceratocystidaceae > Ceratocystis > Ceratocystis huliohia. Next base: position 79,004 of record JAXCEX010000012.1, on the reverse strand, counting down.
TTTGCCACGCCAGCATAAACAACAACACATGATCTATTTCTACTTTCTCTTGCAGAAATGCAGGGGCTATTTGGGCTGGTAGCATGGGCTACCAGACAAAACTAGCCCTCTGCAAGGTTCACTATAGAGATAGAGCTTTGACGGGCGAAACGCTTCCCTTTCCTGATAACTACTGCTTCGTCGGCCGCTAAGAAGCCCCCGATGCCTTGAATGATAAGCTCCTGAGCCAGAGTGACTCTCAGCAAGCCGCACTTGTGGGTCTTGGCGGTGTGGGTAAAACCTAGATAGCCCTGGAGCTTGCACATGCGATGAAGAGTTACATGCCTGAATATTCTGCTTATTGGCTTGCAGCCGCTACTACGGCTGAATATAAAGATGCTTGTAAGAGGCTTGTCAGGGAATTAGAAATCAAAGCGCACGAAAAATACGGAAGTAAGCCTGTAGAGAGGCTGGACACTCAGAGGGCGACGAAAAAGACCCGAGAATTCTTGTGAAGCGATACTTGGAATCAGAGAAGGCTGGAAATCGGCTGTTCATCCTTGACAGCGCTGATGACATAGAAGTCTTCAATCCAGCGAATGCCACAAGCAGAGTGATTGGTCACTTTCTTCTACAAAGCGAAGGAGGGCGGATTGCATTCACCACGCTCTCTAGTCACGTTGACCAGATGGCCATTGAATGTAGGACTGATATAACGCTTGAGGAAATGTCTCCTGGAGACCTGACGGCTATCCTGGGCCGGGGCCCGCAAGATAAGTGTGACCGACAACCGACAAATGACCTCCTAGAAGAACTCCGCCATTTGCCTTTGGGTGTTGCGCAGGCAGCGGAGTACATGCGCATGACAGGTATCTCGATTGCCTATTATTTCGACATGTTCAGGAGTGCAGCAAAGAAGATTGCACTAATAGGGAGTCCATGCTCTGACCACACTCACCATAATTGTCCCCAAGGTGCTATAGCTACTGCCTGGCTCATTACCTTCGGGCAAGTTCAGAAAGCCTCTAAGTCTTCAATTACCTTGTTACAATCTATCGCATGTATTGACTCGAGTCGCACCACACCCTGACCCCAAGCTATTGTGCATGACCGTTGTACAAAATACCTTTCACTCATATGTCATCGCTAGTAGCATTTCAGTTTGTTTCATACTCGCTTAGACATCTTCTCAATCGAATCTTGTAGATTTTCCATTAGTAGTGCTGCTTAAACTCTTACATATGAAGCCGCAATCTGCCATGCAATCTACAATAATGGAACTTTTCAAAACCACCGTAGATCCTGCTCTGCCCTTTATTCAGTTGAGAGCAATCCAGTAGATTGAGAGTAGCAGAATATCGAAGCCAGTTGATATGTTTTACACTTCAACTTTTCGAGTTTCTAACAGTTCCTCGGGCAGCAGTCCCCAAACGCCAAACCTCTCTTTAGTTGGCGTTTCTAATTAATGCATGTCTAATCCTACTTTCTTTGGACTTGCTTGTTACATGGAGCATCCACTAAACGCCACTAGTGATTCTGATCTCACTGTACTATGGGGGGTTATTCCATCCAATAACTGGTTAATCTCTACCCTTACAGCCTTCCTAGCTACGTGCATTTATTGCATTTAGATGACATCAGCCTTCTTTTTTAACCCAATTAACTCTTCACGCTGCCGAGGGCTTACCACCCGAGGCCTGGTAAATCTTGAGGTTGTATCACAGGTGCATAGCTTAAATGTCCCTTTGCAGGGTTGGTGTATGATTTTCTAGCGAAATGCGCGTGGAAATAAAGTTCTCACACATGGAGGCGTTCTTCATTTGCGAGTAGGATGGTCATTTTGATATCGAACGCGGAACTTTCAACTAGGTGTTGTAGAGCCAAGTAAAAAGGCAAGTTGCTTAGACGTATTAATAACAATGGTTGGCATCAGCGCCAAGTTTTTGACGTAAAATATGCGTAAGCTCAGGTTCAACGCATCAATCCTAGCCACACGATCACAAGCCAATACTCCTCTATCAAAATGTCTGGGCAGTTTTGATATAGCTAGGAACCTGCGAATAATGGATGCAGGTGAGCCGTCAATAAGATAAATACCATGCCTACACGTTTCCGACCATGTGTTTGGTCTAGACATAGTAGTGATGGACATATAAATCGATTGAGATCCGCTCTTCAAGCGAGACTTAGTTAGACAAGAATTACAATCAATCAATCTCTCATTTCTCTCCTTTCTTCACCCAAGGACATTCAGTACGTCCTCCTAATATCTACTGTTACATTTAATTGTGAATATCTCACGTTTGAATACTTGATTTCGATGCACGATTCTCAAAAGTTCAGGTTATCCGCCTCTAGTCATGTTTCCCTTGTTTAGTTTCGATGTTCAAAGATAATATTAGCATTATTCTATTTTAACATTCGTAAGCCTTTACGTTTCTGAGACTTGTTTGTCCTACTTCCCTCAATTTCAAGCATAAAAAGTCAACATATAAAATAAGCCTTTCTTTCGGCTTGATACTCGAGTCGCCCCCTTAGAGTCATCACCAACCTTCTTACTCGCCTCACCAAAAGACACAGGGCTGGTCAGGCGTTGTGCTAATAGGAAAAGAGAGAGCGGGATCCCGGGCTCCTTCAGGCAATTGCCGCTTGGGATCCGAGTAAAAATTAGGGGGGTGCTCTAAAGAATCAAAATCCTGATAGGAGATGATTCTCTTGCCATTCCTAGCTGCCAGCTCATGCAGAAAAGTTCTCGCACTGCCTTTGACCTCCACGTCGTAGACAGTTTGGACAGTGCTGGAGAGACCAACAATAGCCTCTACGATGGCTGCCTTGTTTCGTGGCTCGCGAGCGAACGGAGAGCTTTCATGTACTACGACAGATTTCAGGTTGGGAAATGATTCCAAGAATGGGATGAGCCCCTCGTCCCAAATTTGTAAAGAATCTCTGCTCTGGACAAGTTCCCTTCGAGGAAATGCCAGTACTAGGGTCCTGACTCCCTTTGAACCCCAAAGCGCAGTCTTCTTATACGCACTCATTCCTAGATTCCGGCCGCGCCATAGACTCATCTCAACACTGACGCATTCCACAATACCTGAGTGTAGAGAGGCTTCAAGACACCGCGTAGCCGGATTTTGTGGTCTCCTGAGTAAGTCGATAGATAGAACTCCAATGTCGCGGGTTTGCACAAAGCTGTGGTCAGGCACGGGAGAAAGAGTACAGAAATGCGAGAGGCTGTTTGCGTTCGTAGTTTGCGTTTCGTTGCGACAGCTAACATCTCGGAAACGAAAGATCTTGAGGCGGGGAAAGCTGTATTTGAAAAAATCAAAAGGGTTGATGTTGTCCATGGCCACTTTGTCAATGATAAGACACTCCAGTTGAGAGAAATATCCTCTCGGGTTCATCTGGACTGACTCTGGAGTTACCGGCTCACATTGCAATGCCATTTCGTTGATCCACAAACGGCGAAGTTGGGGTGCATTTCGAGCAAGCATGTTCTTAGGGGTGGAGGCGCTACGTGTTAGAAAAGCATGGAACCCCCATCAAGACATACTACATAGAAAGGAGGGAGTGAAGCTTACCAGGCACATGCGCTGTTGAAGATGAAACTTGAGCGTCAAATCTTGAAGCTCATGGAATGGAGGGAAAGTCAACGGGTGCTGAGGAGTCTCATCGTAATCATATAGCGATACATTGAAGGCCTTGGCATTCGTGGCAATCACCATGAGGGCATCAAAGTCCGTCGAACTTTGGGGGTACTTGACTGATAGTATCAGATGATCAAAACTGAAAGCCGACTCCAGGCCGGAAGTGAGCCAGTCGCCCTTAAACTGCCCGACATCTATGCAGAGGTCTTTGAGCGATGAGCTGGATTCACGCAGCAGATCAAGGTACGCAGCGTCAATCATGATGGGCTTTCTGATGTACAGCCGCCTAAGTATATTGCCCGAGTATTTCACCAGCTTGGTAATTGCTAACTTTGAGGCTATTTCGTTCCCTTTGAATGCCACAGAACTCCAGAGTCGCTGGCAAGTAGTGATCCATTGGTGCCAGTCTTTCGAGGCCTGGAGCAAATTTCTATTGGGTGGGCTGGGTTAGCTGGAAAACAAGGATGGTCTAGCTTGGATAGACATACTGCCAATCGCGGATGGAAAGCTGTTCTACGATATTCAGCAATAGCTCATCAGGGAGGATTTTAATAGGATCCAACTTGGAGAACTTGATGTTCAGAGGCTCTCTCATCTTGACCAATTTCTATACGCTGGGTTAGCAGGGATACAAGGAGAGATGGGATGTGCCGCTTCATTAGCTCACCGCGTAGTTGGGGTCTTGTTCGAGATTATTGGCTTGTGCCATATTCATTGCGGCAGTGTATATCTGCCAGGCAAAGTGAGCGTCTTTTTGTCTTATGGCGACTTGGGCCAGTCTTAGGTAGCCCTGTACAGCCATTAGCGGTCAAAGTCCAAAAGCATCAAAAGGTAAGGACACACTAACCTCTAGCTTCCGTGGTGAAATCTCCAACAGCCAGCCAGCCTCAGAGGCTGCTCGGCGAAAATCATCGGCCACCAGCGAGAGGGCAGCGAGATAGTTGAGGCTGCTAATGTGTATAGCATCGTCGCACTTCTGGAAACGTTTGCTTACGATGCATTTGCAGTTGTGCATGGCTTCATTGAAGATTTCAGGAGGGGTCTTGCCCGCTGCCCTTCTAAAGTCTTTGCATTGGCAGGGCGGTCGAATTAAGCCCCTGCTGCACGGGCATAGCGTTGCGGCCTAGAGAGAGCACGGGTGTTACTTGGTGGAGGGTGACGGGAAGCGTGGGGTTGCACGGATGTTTAAACATTGAGGATCGTCATTAAGCCGAGGACTCACCTTTGTGAAGGCACATCTTGCAGGCTCGATATCCTTACTACGTGCGTAATTTTTCGCCAGCTCAAAAACAGCGCCACGGGAAAGGCGGCCAAGATTCTTTTGTTCCCACTCTAGAGGCAGGTTGATGTTCTGAGGCCTAATGCTTTTGCACTTGGTGTCCTTGCAACTACCACGCCCAGCCGTAGATCCAGACCCAGGGCGTTTTTGATTGGAGGCCAACTTGGTTTTCATCATGTTTAGGATGGTTCAAGAAAGAAAGCAAGCCGGTGTTGAGGAAAATCCAGCTGCTTGACTGGTTGTATTGCCTATCAGCTGTTGCTTAATGGGCGTTTAGTTGTTAGTTGTTGATTGCTGATTGCTGATTGTTGATTGTTGATTGTTGATAGCTGTTTGTTTATCTGCGGTTGCTGCGAGATTAAGGCGACGGGAGTTCTTTGATAAAACGCCCGGCTCACGTGATCGCGTTGTTTCTCTAAGCTCTTACTAAGCGATAGACCCTAGATTCCCAGGGTTTAGCTTTAGGCCGGAACATCCGATGCATTGTCTGACCTTGGACTACCGAAAATAACCGTCCTTTGGCCTATATTTTTCCTTGCGCAGCAACGTTTCATGTCTTTGCACGAAGATCACAGATTTTAAGCAGTAACATCGGCAACATCCGCGCCAAATCCTGCCAGTTGTTGAGTGGAGCATATTCATGCTATTACATGAGAGTTTTGATAAGGCATAGTCAGCCATCAGTCTTGTCCTCCAAAGGCGGAACCGCTTTTGCAATTTTGGGTGATGAGTTTGGGGTGCGCGTTTTGCTGTTCTATTTCTTTTCTTTTCTTTTCTTTTCTTTTCTGGTAGTCCCGGAACCACATGCTGGCCCAGCCCAAGCTGCCGTCGCCTTTTGCCTGTCTCAGCTCGTCTTCTTTCGATCATGTACAACAATGCTCCCTCGCGTGCATCAAATCAGAGCCAGAAAACCGATCCTGGTTCGAGGCAATCAACAAGAAACAGGGCTTCGCCTATGCCATTCAAGTATTGGCTGTATAGCTTGTGCGTCGCTGTCACTGCCATGCAACTCATCCTTCCCGGGGGCGTGTTGCTTTCTTGAAACATGAGCGTTCTTTTTTAGGACATGAAGGAACAAGCTGAACGAAAAAAAGATAGATGGACAAAAGGATAAGTTAAGAGCATCTACAACTCAAGACAAGAAAAAAGGGACTAAAGAAAGAGAGAAAGACGGAAAGAGAGAACAGAGAGAATAGAGAGAAAAGAGAGAAAGAAGATGGAGTGAGAGAAAGGGGGATCTTAAGCGGCCTGCGAAGTCTCCAAAGTGTCCTGTCGCTTAACGCGCTTAATTTGACCAAAAGCATATAAAGAAGACCTGGTGTAATTGGTCAATATAAGCGCACCATACATAAGCTGTGACTAGCCCCTTGTGTGACTCCAGGCAAGGCAAACCAGACTAGGCCCCCAAAACACCATAAAACACACCATCACCTATCAAAGGCCCCCTGTTGACACTAAGAGTGCTGGGTGGTATGAGAAATCTAATACTATTCATGAAAAAAGGTCTACCTGAAAGCAAGCTGTCTTCCCCATGTCTTGTCCTCATTGACCTCTGACAAACGCCGCGTTGTTGTTGTCCGTTTCCCTGAAGGACATATTGTTGAAATTCCAACCCAAAGAGCTCCATGCTATGAGTGGTGAAACACGCTCTCCTTTCCGCCAACCGCTGACGCCGAACATAACCCAGAGCCGATCTAGAACCAAAAAAAAGCAAATGACAAAGAAAAGCAAAGCACGGGGAAGAAGAGGGAAAGAGAATATGAGAGGGGGAAAGGAAAAGAAACGAAAGAAACCCGGAAAATACCAAAGGAAAGGCAACAAAGCAAAACAAAGCGGACCGTATCTATATATTTTTGGTGTATGTGGTATGAATATCGGGACGTTGAGAAACGTTGTGTAGTAGACCCGACAGAGGCGGTGGCGTTGAAACCAAGAGGAGGAGACAACGTGAAACAAAAGCAAAATAACAAATAAATGAATGATAATGCATAGGAAACGACTGTCGTGTGAGCTACCAGCCAGTGGTAGCAATGCTCTAAAAAACGAATGCTTTCAGTCTGGGTATTGGGCATGATAGACAAAGAAAAGGATGAAAAAGGAAAAAAAACGGCCAGCAAAGCGGCCACATGGTAGAGTAGTGGTGGCGGGAGCTAGCTGAGAATATTGGTGGTAGCCACAGGCCACGGGCGTATTCTAGAGAAAGCCAGGGAAAACTACAACGTAAGCTAGCTACTGGCTACTCATGCCCTAGCGGGACTTGTGGTGAACATCGCAGATTGCGCCCACAGGTATTTTCCGGACTTGGATTTCGTGATTCGGCAGATTGACTGAGGCACACTGATCGATAGCATGGCGATAGTAGATGCAGCCACAAACAGCGTAGCACTCGATTAGTTGTAAGCACATAGCGGGCGGCGGGCTGGCTAATGGGCAGAGAGAATGTGTGTGATAAAATAAAAGAGAACGAAGACTGGCTTGTAAGGCAGACTACAGAATGATGAAGGAAGGCGTTGTAGAGAGCGAGAGTAGAAGCAAGAGCAAGAGAAGGGGATGGAAAATAAAGGAGAGGAACTGTAGAGGGAACTGTCAAGTCTTGTGTCGAAGCTAGCTAGTTGCTAGTGATGTAGAGTAAGGAGCAAGACGAAAAAGGACGGGAACAATGGGAAGAGGACGGCCCGGTCTATATAGCGGTCAATTCCAGCCCAAGAGAAGAAACAAGGAGAGTCCGCCGATGAAGCTGGCCTGCTCTACCTGCTAGGTGGGGTGTGGGGTGTAGCTTGTGGTATGGTGTCCTGTAGTGTGCCGTGGTGTACTGTGGTATGCCGTAGTGCCTATGCAGTGCTATTGTCTCTGGCTAGTGAATCGATGAGAGGGGGGGCGGGAGAAGCAGACTGCTGGGTAACAATAGAGGGAAAAGAATAAGAATGAGGAAGAATAGCAGCGAGGACGGCTTGAAACAAAAGAAAGACAAAGAAACTTGAATCACAAACAATGCGAAAATAGATGTTAGCTAGAAACTAAGCCAAGAAGAAATAGAAACAATGCTTCCTGGCAGTAGACGAAACGAAAAAAACGAAGACAACGGTCCCCATTTAAAAAAAGAATAAAATAAATAAAGGGGATAAAAAGAGGAAAAAGAAATGGAGGCGGCACAGTACTGTGATGTAAGTAGCAGCTAACAAGGGCTCTTCCTCAACCAAAAGCCGGTTGGTGGAGGCGTAGACGCGTGTAAGTGCAGAGGGAAGTAGGGACGTGATGATTATGAGGGAGCGTGAAATAATATAAGAACGAATATGAATAGAATAAAGAGAATAGAACGGGTCTTCCATACGGTGATGGGGGACGGGCTTTGTCATGCACACGAGCAAGAGCCGACGACGGGGTGGGAAGAATAAGAGCAATGGCAACGACAACAACAGCATCAGCAGCAGCAGCAGCAGCAACCACAACAATGGGCAAACTTAAAGAAGGGGAAACAAGCAAAGAGAAGACGTGACGAGAGACAAATAGCAAAAAGGTGTGAATCCCATATGGTACGCCGGCGCTAGAAGATGATCAAAGTGTTGGTTACAAGCAGCAGCACGTTGTGGATAATAACTGCAGTCGTGGTCATCTGTGGCCTAGCAGAGACAAGCAAGCCTATAGAGAGGAAGACGTAGCAAAAAGGGCCAGTCGGACAGAAAACAGCTCGATTATGAGCCAAGTCAGCTAGGATACATTAGCATCGAGAGTAATTAGCGGCCTTATTTCTGGTGCGAGGAACAGGCCCAGGCCCGGGATGACCTGAGAAGGAAACCCATTCTACCTTACTCGTGCTCACTCTATAATGTAGCTCGCCCCGTCATGCAAGTTGAAGAAGGGGTGTATGTATAGATGGATGTTAGATTAGGCCTTGGGCCAGCTTGTCTTTTCCACCCACTCACAGCTTTGGTTGATTGCTTGTTCCATCAGTCAGTCTACCCATCCTTCATGTGCTAGCGGAGGAGCTTGCGCTCCTTTTTTGGGATTCGTCTTCTTTTTCCTCTTTCTTTTTCTTTTCCTCTTCTTTTTTTTCTTCTTTTTGCTTTCTTTCCTTCTCATTAGTTCGTAATTTTTTTTAGGAAAGCATTCGTCCCTTTTCAGTGTCTGGGGTGGGTATATCCCGGCTAGTATACAGCCGGGGTATGCAGAGTTTCCCGTTAACGAGAAGCCCATCCGCCCTGGCCCCTGGGCTGCAAGACAAGAGAAGAGAAGAAGAGAGGGGTGGCAACAGGTAGAGCTCCAGCTAGGACAAAGACTTGTTGCAGTATTATTGTCAGTAAAGACAAAGAAGGCCTGCCTTTGGCCCTTTTCCTGTCTTGCTCACATACGGACCTGGAAAAGACAGTGAGTCCAGCTCGTCTGTTAAGCTTTTTGTCTTCGTCCATGATTTGCAGTTCAACTTCGCCTAGCTAGAGCGCTAGTCCAGGATGATGCATGCACATTTCCAGACAGAGCAGCATTGCGTTTGAAGTGCCTTTCTCACGTTGTCGCTGGCGAAGATGTCTTCGCCTTATTTCCATTTATTCTTTGGCTGTCCGTTCTTTCCTTTTTTTGCTGTCTCAAATCGCAACTGCTCTATCGCCCCGGCTCTTGGTTTTTGAAACTTGGGGAGGGTTTGTCATTCGTTTGTCAAGTAATCGACGAGTCTCACCCTCCTTCCTTACTTTGAGTAACCACACTAAAAACAAAACTAGCAATTAACCAATCATTGCAGTTGCTTCTCTTGCTCCTTCCTGCTACATGCTACAACCGACCATGCTTAGGGTTGCAAGTCGGGCATCAACCCCATCTTCATACCACCCTCAAAAAAGAAACCAGGTCTCTTTTCTGTCGTCCTCCCTCCTTCCCTTTGTACTACACTGCCTATGCCTTGGTATCTGGCCTCGAGCTCTATCTTTATCCACGATTCAAGCCGTCATGCCTCGCTCTTTTCGGCTCCAAATACCTACGTCAAAAGTAACAAAGGAACAAGTCCCTTTTGGCGACGAGACAGTCCTTTGTCCGAGCGTCTACTAACGGTAAAAGGAAAGGGAAAAAAAAATGGTGCACGGACTGATTTATCGTCATGTCATGGCTACAGGCTACTTGGACTAGCGTTGCACCCACCAAGTCAAGTGACTCTGCCAAGTAACAGAAGCGACACAGAAGAAGTGCTGGAATGGGCTTGTCAGACAAGGGGAGAGCCTCATGTTGTAGAATGTTTCCTGCTTGAGTCCTGCCCGCTTTTCATGGTTCTGGTGCCCATCTCTATCGAATCTGGGGCGACCTGACTGCCCTGCCCCTTGGGTAGCTTGTTCAGCTGTTGCTATAACCCATCTTTATGGCTAGGCACTTGTACATTTTCCCAGCAATGCAGGCTGCCTGTGGTACAACAAAAGCGGTGAAAGAAATAAGCCGCCTTCAAAGTCAATCCAATCTTGGCCATCTTGAAGCCCAAGTCTTAGCCCGCTCCTGAGATTTGGTAGAGTTTTTGATCTGATCTGTAATGGTATTTCTATGCTCACATGAGGAGCAGTAATTGGACGTTTGCCTGCTTTGCACAGTCATCAGAGTGGCCCATTTCCCCCTTTTGTGAGCGTTTCTTTTTCTGCGTCCTAGACAGGCAACTATGACGTAAAGAAGAAGTAATGGCAGTGATAGCAATGATAGCAGTTAATAGTAGCAGCAGAAGCACGGAGACTAACAACAGCACCGTTGCCGTCCATCCAGCTTTAGAGAAAACCCTCAGTGGTAACCAGGGCTCAGGGCCTAGCAATAGCCAAGATCTAGTAGTAGCCAAGGGGAAAAGGCCCTCGCCTTCCTCTCTTGCAAAGCCAGAGCCAGAGACAGCTTTCGTCACTTGTCAACTGCTCTGATCCTCTCTCGGCCATAGTCAGAGGTACTTGCGTGGCTTGAGCTGGTCGATGATGCTTTGACCAAGACTAGAAAGCCTGAACCACAAAAAAAAGCCATGACAAAAAAAAGGATGCCGCTTTTTTTTTTCTTGCTGGCGCTCAACGCCCCGTAGGTCCCCCCCTTCCTCTGAAACACAGCAAAGACATTTGTTTATGTTAGTGGTGGGTGGTGAATGGTGGATGGTGAGTGAAGTGGATATGAGTGGTGCAACAAGCAAAATGCCTAGGTGCAGGCTAGAGCAGGCAAGGGTGGGAAAACAAAAAGAACGAAGAAGAAAAGGGGAAAAGAAGGGATACAAAGAATCTATACATGGGTACGCAGAAGCAAAGCCAAGTCCTGTTAGTGGATCTAACAACAGGCAGGCAAGCAAGCCCTGCGTTGATAATGATTGTGTATAGTAGGTGAGACAGAGGAATAGCAACGAAGAGAACGGGGGCAACCGAACAAAAAAAGAGAGCTCTTATATTTAGACCGCTCATACGTCATTGTATGCAGACTTTGGCCGTACTCTCGCTGCGTGTTTATGGGCCCGGGCGCTCTTCCGTACAATAGCCAAATCCCAAACAACATAGCTGTATGCCAAATTTGACCCTGTCCAGGCTTCAGAGAATCCAGCCTGAGCATCCAGTATGGCCAGCTCTGGGATGAGCCTTGTTGCCCTGCTGAGAGGGATGAAGGAGGAAGAACATGGCCAAGAGGACGGCCAGAAGGACGTAGATGAAGAGCAAGAAAATAAGAGGGGCCCTGTGGGCTGTTAATTGCTTATCAGTAGCGTTTATCAGGGGCTTGCTCTTCTCGAGGCTAATGGCCGAGAAGCTAAGCAGCATCTATGCATAGAACGTAAATGCAGGTAACGGCGGAGAGTAGGGTAATAAATAGAAGCACATCGCGTTAGCCCGCCCTAGGAATAAAGCAGAGAGAATCCATAGGGCAATCTGAAACACGGCAAGCATCACTGTTATGCCCTATCCTCAACCCAAATGTAAGAGAAAAAAAGCCTAACAAGGACCGCCTTACTAACTGTCTGACTTCAACGTATCCCCTAGATCTGCAGACTGATGTGAACCGGCCGGCCTACCCTTCTCCTTGTACTTTACATGTGGGTAGGTGGGCTAGACCACCATCTCCTTGCTACGCACGAGCACGCATCTATGACCTATCGAACTACATACATATGTATCTGCTCAGCGCAGTGCTTACAGGATGGCTATCGCAAAGCTAGCAACTTCACTGGCTCACACCAACGTGGGAATATCAAGACGGAATCCTGGCCAGGGCTTCTAGGCCCTGCTAGGCTAGGTGTTGGCTGACAAGGAACGGGTGTTCCGAACGCAAAGTACAAGTAATGGATAGGCATGCTTTTCTATACGTGTGTGGGTACTATAAAGTGCAGCAAATCGAAAATACACGCAAAAGCCCAGGACAGACAAGACTGGCCTGTCGGAACTCCATGCCATTATCGCTCTAGTTTTTTAGGCTGTTTCCTTGCTTTTATTGCTAGCCTTCTGTGCAAAACGGCTAGCTACAACATGTCTTATTTCTATACAAACAATCAACAAGCCTGCATCAATGTGTCACCTTGCCGACCTGTCCGGACTTCGCCTACAGCGAAAACGCCTGCTTGTTTCCTTGATCCTTACCCCTGCTTGTGATGCTCTTATCCTTCTTTTTCTCCGATGTGCTGGCCGCCATTGTTTCATCATTTTTGACAGTCTCTATTTTGGGGCAACACACTATGGGTGGTGGTGGTAGTTTTATTTTTTCTTTTTTGCTGACGGAATGCCGCCCTGATATGTGTTTTCAAGATGTAGTTGAGCATGTGCTTGGCTTCTTTCTTTCGCTCTGCCCAATTCATATGCTGGCCCGGTCGTTTTTACTATTGGATATAAACTGTCACAGCGAGTAAAAAAGAATAAGGAAAGGGACCAAAATCTCACGCCCCTCACATCATCACTATTCGGCCCTACTCATATTATCACTGGTAGCAACTCGATGTCGAGCTGATCACTGAGAGATACACAAGCCAGCAAATAAACAAGAAAGGAAGAGAAGTACGCTCTCATTCCCCTCTCAGCTGCATTAAAAAAAGGGACTTAATCCCCTTTAATGTCGCGGAATCAGTGCAAGTGGCAGGAGCCGGCGGGAGCCTCAGCACTCGCCCGCTTTATTCTTCTTTCCTTTTGTCACCTTTTTTCTTTTTTTTTTTTTCGTTCTTCGTTCTTCGTGATATTCGACAATAATGACTGGGAGGACATAAAAGTGCATAGTATAGTAAGATGGCAGCCCGTTCACCGGACAAAGTCAAAGTCGCATTGCACTCGGCCCCCCTTCAGAAAAGAAAGCGAAAAAGATCAGATCAGATCGACGGGCTGGTGTAGGCAAAGCGAGACAAGGCCAATGTAATATAGCCTAACCTGCCAGAAAGACAGACAACTACTATGTCTTCACATTGACAAGTTGGCCGAGCCTTTGACTTCATCGCTGGCTTTGAGAGGGCACGGGCAGCGACAGCCCTCGCTGACAAATAATGTGCTTTTGCGACTCGCAAAGATGCAGAAGCGGATGGCTACCCTCGGATATAACGCTATTAATAAATGGTCTGCTACTGGGTGAGGAAACTACAGCTTGCTACTCGCGACCTAACGTGAAGATCAAAATATAGGCTGTTTGTTTGCCATCGCCGTCACTCACAGCCAGATTTCTGACCCTTAAGTTAAGAAGAAAGCATATACCACTGCACAGGCTAGATTTGCATTCGCCCCGTTGCCGTTGATGGTTATTACTCGTTGTTTTCCCTGGTCCAAGGCATGAAATGAAATCCGGGGGTTCTTAGCGGCCTGAACTTGTCTATTAGGGCAATGCTTGTGTGACAATGCCAACAGCACTAACCACTCTAGACTCTGTCCTTCTCACGCGTGCTGTTTCAGAAGAAGCCAAAAAAAAAGCAGGAAGAGAAAAAAAGCAAAGGGAATGAAATGAATAAGAGCCAGGCACGCAGAAGTAAAAAACATAATAACAAAAAAAAGACGAGTGTGAAAAAAAGGAAAATAAAAAGAGGAAAAAGAAAACTAGTCCTCTACACAAGAACAAGCCTCCACTTTTCAGCCCTACAGGGATAAACAGCACAGCACCTTCTGGAAGCCCTTCTAGATCCAGAACAGAACTTCTAGAAGGAACCTCGTCTAAGCCAAGGAATAGGACCAGCCTAGAACAAGAGCTGGTGGAGCTTGGAGAGGATATAAACAAAAGGATCCCTTCCTTTATAAATTGAAGAAAAAAGGCAAAAAACGGAAAGGAAACGGAATCACATAATGGGAAAACGGCAACGAACAAGAAGGAATACAAGCAGAAAAGCAAAACCCCACCGAGTCCTTGGCTTCACCATCAATGATATCATCACCTTCTTCCTCCTGCCCCCCCCCTCCCCCCAGTCTTTTTGTGTTTCGCATTCCGCTTTTCAGCCACCCTGCCTCTGTGCCTCTGTCTCTCTTTGTGTACAACTCTGCAACATTGCCCCGGGCCAATCGCAGCGGTGTCCAGCTAAACCCACTTTGCACCGCAGAAGCAGCTGAATAGGCGCTGGCGTGGCGGAGCTTGTTTCTGCCTCCAGCCCATCTGCCTTGGCTTGCTTATTATCCGGCTTGGGGGTTGTTTGACGTTTTCTTTTTTAGGTGGTGCATCCCTGGATTACTACTCCTGACGGTTTATTTCTAGCATGTTGCTTCTTATTAAAGAATTCCAAGGCACAGCCGTATCTAGTAGATAGTCTATCGGCCCGCCCACTTCCAAGTCAACTAAGCTCTAGCTGAGAGTTCAAGTTACACTGGTACTCAGCTTACTCCCCCCCAAATCCTACGCCGGACAAGCCACGGCTGTATTCTGTCCATCTTACGCTCTCGCCCCTCGCCCTACTCCTCATAATCTCAGCGCCCGGGCCGTCCAAGTCTGGCTTTCGACATCCAGCATAACATCCTCGCTTCATCATGAGAAGGAATCAAGGGCGGGCCGGGCCCAGACCTAGACCGTCGCCACATCCAGCTTCGACGACGTCACTAGAAGAGGGGCTGTAGCGGTCGGATTGGCCGTATCCGCAGTGAGGTGAATATTAGCAGGCCTAATATGTATGCGGTGGCTAGGGCAGGCTATGGAGCTTGCCAACTCATTTTTCATTGATGATTTTATTGATTACATTATTCTCCTTGCTTGCCCCCTTTTGCTCCTTCAGATACAGATTTTGGTTAGGTAATAAGGGAGAGGATTTCACCATCCTCGGTTTGTTATACATGGCACTACGTAAGATCGGTTATCTAGTTACCACTCTGGGTATTGGAGCTGTTCTTATCACAATCACGCACGATTTTGATGAACGAAATAAAAAAACACGCAGGAACTAGGCCAATAAGAGCACCACTTGGTGGTAAAGCCACAAAAGGGCTCCTAGTTGACCCAACAAGATAGTAGGGCTATTGTCGAGCAAAGGTAATCAGTCGTAGTTATCTTCTCCTCAGTCTATGAGGACAGAGAAAGATGCAGTATGAGTATGGCAGCCATGTTGACATCATCTCTTTATCTTGAGAATAAAGCAATCGCCATTCCAAGCCACCAGCCCCCCAAGCTGCTCTACAATTGCACAGTGACACCCTCTAGATGGCTAGCTAAGCTTACTGGGTGTCATAATTCCATCATATGTCTGGGTTATCTCAAATCAACTAGGACCGCTCAAAGCGGATAGATGATGAAGTGATGCGAAATCGCAATGACCAAGGTTTACGCGCCTGAAATCAAACGTGTCCTTTGTCCATTCAATTTCTGGTCCCAGATAAGAACCGTGTCTCCTTGTATAAGGGCTATGCTCTCTGAACTCGAAATAGCCGCATGATGGAATAAAAAGGCAAAGGCCACGTCATTGCTGCAACGACATGCAGCTTGTTCTACACGGTTTGTGTGTCTAGTCCATTCCGTCTCATCTTGCATTAATTTCCGTCTAAATGTGTAGGAGAGTCTCAAAGCTATGCTGAGGCGACTATCTCCTTGTCCTACACCAATGACAAGCTGGCTGCTACAAGCCTACCTATTGCCTTCAACAAGACAATATCTCCTAGGTATGGAGTAATCATGACGATGACTAATTTTAACAGAGAAGTATTTAGCGCTATTATAAAACTTTCTATCCAGGGCATTAGTATTAAAAAGTATGGTTCAAGAAATCACGAGCCTTACTGTCAAGACAATACAACTTTTTCCCTCGCTAGATATGGCCACACCTGTATTACTAGGCGGCTCAGCCATTACGTTTCTTTTCAAATTTGATGTTCATATTCTAGGTTATAGCTAGATAGTTGAACTCTTAGACGCTTTGGCTGCAAACAGTAGCTTGCTGGGTTGGATGCGAAGTCAAGGGTCAATCGTTTTCTATGACCCCAATGACAGTAGCACATCACCATAGCCGTTCTCCCACGACCGCTATACGGAACATGCCATACTTCAATACCAAGGACAATATTCTATGCTGCCTACATTACCGGTAAGCTTTCCCGTAATTAAGGAGCTCAAAGAAAAGCAAAATAAGACATACATTTTTGCAAAACACCAACTACAAAAAGGCTAGAGGCCCTAATAGCGCTTTTCAAGATATTTGCAAGAAGGGCAAGTCTCTTTCAAGAGCAGCGTGGAGATACGATAAATGAATAGTACCGCCATCAGCATGTAGTTTTCTTGATATACAGAGGTCAATAATTTAAATAAAATGGAGCACTAACACATGTCACTCAAGGCCCTTCAGCGCCTAAAACAGAGAGGTTTAGAGCCCATCTATCATCCTCCATGTTCCCTTAGCTCCAGCCTAGCTAGATGCTATTAGAACTACATTAAGAATATATTCGGAGGTTGAGAAGCCTTATTATGCTAGGATACACACAGCCTTGTGCAAGTGAAGCTCAAGAGGCATTACTAGAGACATGGTTCTCCCAAGACAAATAACAAGCCTACAAGGAAATGCATGGTGATAAAGGTCAAGAGGGAAGATACTAAAACTAGTTAATGTACAGTATGTGAAGGCATTGTATAATGGTCAAATATAATGCCCAGATACATGGTATACTAATATGCGAGTAGCTAGAGGTATAGATAGCTTCACTGCATTTAGGCCAACAATGAACAGCTTGCCCATAATCTAGAGTAAACAATATACGTGTCAAAACGCCCAAAAAAAAGCAAGCCTTCATTATCGGAATAAGATATCTCTCTAAGAAATCAAATAATCAAACGGGAAAAGATGACAAAAAACAAAGGGAAACGAAAAAAAAAGCCGGACATGTTCAGACATCTCTAAATAAGGGATGGCCAAGGAGAAAATGTATAAAAGTAATATAAAAATGCTCTTTGTTTAGACCAGGGGCACACGCCGAAAAATAAAATATAAAAAACCGCATCGGAGAAAAGAGAAAGTAGGACAGGACGACGGCTAGACATGATAGACACGATGAATGAAAAGGAAAAGAAAAAGAAGCGAGCCGTCACGCGTGAAGACGAGCAGAAGGAAAACAGAAAAAGGGAAGAAGAAAAAGCAGAGAGGGACATCAGATTACAAGCGCCTGCCACACACATACGGGCCAACAGGCTATGGGGCCAGAGACATCGAAGAAGTACGCGACATCGCTAGACAAGATAAAACGAGCAAAAGGACAAATGAGCACATGATATATCATGGGAAGAATAGAGGGCAGGAGAGGGAAAAATAAGGTGGAAGGGAAAATACGGCGATGGGAAAAAAAAGGGAAAAAAAGACAGTAAATGAGCGAGGCAAAAGGGAAAGTTTCCAGAAGATGAAGGAAAAAGAATGCTCACAAGGCAGCCCACTCCAGAAAGTGGACTTCGCCGGCTTATCGTCGTGCTGAGGACATTGTAGCCATTGATGCGTTTGTCGAAGCAAGATCCGGTAGCTTTCCGCTGGCGCTCCGGTTAGAAACACGTGGCAGATTACTGTTACCAGCAATGCTAGCCACACCTGTACTGACTCGCTTCCCCGATGCCGCATTGCCACCAGTTCCCAGCATACTACTACCGCCATAACCAGCGTTAGAGCCTCGTCGCACCGGTACATAGCCACTAGTGGTTGACTTAGATGGACTAGTGCCGGAAGCCGATGGCTCACGGGTACGGCGGAATGTGGATGCTGGAGGCTCAGGCAACGGCCGTGACGTGGCAATAGTGTTAGTACGCTTCATTGGTGACATGTCCCGGGGCGGGCGTGAGGCTGGCTTTTGGCCCGTGATAAATTCGTGGCGGATGGCTTCCTCAGGTCGCATGCGGCGATCGGGATCCCAGCGCAAGCAGCGCGCTATAAAGTCGAGGAAGGGCTCGTCGTCGCACTTGAGCACTTGCTGCAGAGTCTTGGACGAAGGACGGCGACGTCGGCCTTTGGTCGAGACTGTAAGCCGGGGCTTGCCCATTGAATCGAAAAAAAGCTTCTTACGTGTACTCTTCTCAATCAAGTGCTTCTCAGGTGGTCCAAAGACTTCCATGATGCAAGCCAACTGCTCCTGCTCGTTCTCGCCAGGGAAAATAGGCACTCCAGTGTACAGTTCAGCAAGAATACAGCCTACACTCCACATGTCAATGGGCAGACCATATGTCATGCCCAGAATGACCTCTGGAGAACGGTAGAAGCGCGACTGAATGTACGTGTATATTTTTTCGTTCTCAAAGCAGCTTGATCCAAAATCAATAACCTTGATCTCGCTGTGCAGCGGGTGACGAATAAGAATGTTTTCAGGCTTCAAGTCGCAGTGGATAACCCGGCGGTGCTTGAGCAGATTCAGCGAAGAGAGGATCTGCTTAGTAAAGCGACGAATGAGGCGCAGTGAAAAGCCGCGGAAGTTGTTGACCTTGATAAACTCATACAGATTCATGTCGAGGAGCTCCGTTGAAATACAGAGATGACCGCGGAAGTAGAATTTGTCGGTAAAGTTGACCATACTATGGTGGTTATGTGGATCCCATTCCCGCAACTTCTTGAGAATATTAACCTCGACAATCGCCTGCTGGTGAAAACGCTTCTTGTTGCGGATGATCTTGATAGCCACCAAAACACCAAGACAGTGATCGATACAGCGCACAACCTGGCCAAAACTGCCCTTACCAAGAATATCAATAATTTCGTAGCGATAAGCCAGATGATCACCAGGGATAATAGCATAGTCGCCACGCTCGTCGTCGTAGCCAAAATTAGGCGCATTCCCATGGATATCGCCAACAACCTTTTGAGCATTTTGGGTGCCGCAAAAGTACACATCATTATAATCCATAATCTCGCCGTGCTCATAACTGTTGAGCCTGGCGATGCGAATGGCATCCTGGGAGCTGACACGCTCTTTGGGATTGGCCCTCTTACGAAGTTGATCCAGCATGCGCGCAGCAACCTCAGTCTCCTTGCGACGCATAGCAAGCTTGCGCATATCCTCCTCAGCCAGCAGGTCGTCCTTGTCCATATCGGCAACCCAAAGATCGGTTGTGACCGACTTGTTCATAGGTGTTATTGAGGTGCGGGGCTTCATCTTACGCAACCCATTATTAGGAGCAAGCCGGTCGCTAGTCTCAGGCATTATAGGCTTTTTGAGGGCCCCACTATGGCTAGCCCACTCGCCCCGATGGCGCTCCTGCATACCAATGCCGATAGTGGTGAGACTAGAAATAGAGCTCTTCCGCCGGCGAGTCTCCAAATAAGTAGATCCGCTCTTGATCGACGCAGTAGGGCTCAGTTTTCCAGTCATCGATGTCGGCAGCCGTGGTGCAGGGGCAGGGTCATGGCGCTGAGCAGTGTGAAGATTGCTTGTGGTCTCAATAACTCCAGGAGGAAGGGTAATACTGCTTTTTGAAGCTCCCCGCTTCCACGAAAGGCTAAGCTTCCTACGCAGAGAGCTCATTGATGAGGGCGTCGGAGGCTCTTGGTCTTCAGGACTCGACGGAGGAGGGGGTGACTTGAGACCCTTGGTAGACATGCGAATCGCTCTGGGACCTGATGGCTTGGAAGAATTTATCGAATTGGAATGTTTAACAGCAATATTTGAAGAGGTAACGACCGAAGAGGTAGGAGTAGTGGCCTCATCTCCAGCCCGAGATTTGGGGACACTGCGATTGTGTTTAACGAACACATTTCTGCCATGGCCGCCTTTACCGGTAGGCGTTACGGTGCTGGCCCCGGACTTTGGCAGTGACGAGGACAGATAGGGGGAAGAGCTCTTGTCGCGTACTTTGGAAGTGCGAATAGAATCAGTAGTGCTGTCTACAGCTGATGCTATAGGACTGTGGAGTCGCATGGAATTTATAGAGCTGCTGCTGCGCATAACGGGCGTTTCTATAGCCGTATCGTAGTTGCGAGAAAAGAAAGAGGTTTTCGAGGCCGTCATTGGTGTGGTCGGGGTTTTGCTAGTAGGCTGCTTAGGAGCAGGGCTAAGACGGCTGGGCGAAGTATTGTTGTTCAGTGGAAGTGAGGCAATCTTGTTTGCTGTGGGTGTGCTAAGAGGCCCAATGTGCATTGGAGGCAGGCGGAGCGGCTTCAAATTCTTACGAGACTGGTTCATCTTTTCAGATTCCCGGACAGTCTGGCTGTGATACGAGCCCTTGCGCATACCTACTTTACTACCAACAGTGGATCCCGAGGCAACTTCCAGCCCAAGTGCCGAGCCACTTCCAGTCGAATTGCTCTGTAGGCTGTGGGCACTAGATGTGTCAAGCATCATGCTCAGCTTCTTCTTATCCATCAGACCGTACTCAGCGGGGGGCTCCTTTGGCGAACCATAGGCCTTGGGGATGGCAGGAACAGGGGGCACTTCCTCGTCTAGATCATTGGCAGTACTCTGCATTTGAATATTTTGTAATGTAAGGGCCTTGGGGGCCGGCAGTCTCGAGGTAGACATTGACTGGGGAATCTGCGGTACGCGTGGGGCAATAGAGCCCGTGGATGTCCGGACGGTTGTGACACTAGCAGCAGAGCCCGTTGACAGCCCAGAACCGTATGATTTTCTGTGAGTGTCTGGCGTTGTTCGCGATGATGAGGGCGTTGCAGTTGCTTTTCGCGGAACAGACGGGGATCTTGATGAGGTGCGCCGTTCAGACGGTGGAGGTGGCGGGATGTCGGAAGCGAGGCCAGGGGTTGGCGTAGAGATGGAGGTCATGCTGTTGTTGCTAGAAGAGTTGTGCATGGAAAGTCGCTTCATTCTTCGAGCATCGGTTGGACTGATAGTTCGAGCACCCAGACCATGGACATGATTAGGGCTGGGCATCCCTGGCATGACAGAAACACGCTTAGCTGAAGATGCTGATGCTGGTGCTGCTGCTGCTGCTGCTGGCGGTACTGTTGATGGGACTGTGGCTCCAGCTTTGAGTGAAGTTCGCGGGGAACGAAGATGGAAGGACGACAATCGCGATTTTCTATCCGGAGTAAGTGTGCTATTACTATTCGCCAGACTAGCCTGCGTTGGTTTGCTGAAGGAATGGACAGAGCGGGCTTTTGAAGCTCGCGAAGTAGAGAGAGAAAGATTAGAGGAGGTTGACTCATTGGTAGAGGTAAAATCGCTATCTAGCGAAGAACGCGTGCTATCTCCAACTCCAAGCGTAGAGGCTGAGACAAAGGTGCGATTTGGATTCACATCTGAGCCAATGCTAGGTCTTCGTGTGGATGAACGCCGTCCTAGTCCCAGGGAGGAGGACAAGGAGGTGATGGAAGAGCCAGCGTCAATACCAGGGCCGATGGATTTCCTTGGGAGTATCGGCTTGGGCATGTTAGAATTTGATACAGGGGGATAGTGACTTTGACGGCCCGTCGTAGTTCTAGAGGGCGGCTGATGCATTTCTGAGGTTGCCGGTGATGTTGAAGGCCGAGCAGAGTTCCTTTGGCTATGCAAAAGCGATGCCGAGCGCTGATGTGTGCGTGCATCGTGACGACTTGTGCTGGTCATGTTTTGAGGAATAATGACGCGGGTGGTTGACGAAGAAGAGGCCAAATTGCTAGCAGATGCAGAGGCACCGTGTATTTGCGGGTGGGTTTCTGACATTTTGTTGAAGCCTATGGTGGTGGACGATGTTCGCATAGAAACTGGTGGGTTATTCCCGGTCGAGTGTGAAGATGAGCCGATCAAACTACCGACGTCAGAGCATATGGAGGCGGACAGAGGGAGCGAGAGCGAGTGGTGAGAGATGGAGCCTGTAGCAGCAGACGGGTTGGCTGGCGCTGATGCAGCGGTGGAGACGGAAGCGGAAGACGGTGATGTGATGAAAGGGGACAGTTTGAACTCGGTGGATGCCTCCTCCAGGCTGCTCTGTAGATCGTCGAAGTTGACTGACGGGAGAAAGTCAAATGTTGGCGACGAAGCGGTCACGTCGTGTTTGTCGGGGTTGTTTTTCATGGGGGTGGAGGTGAAGGTAGGAGCAGCCGAGGAGGCAGCATTCCGTCCAAAGGAGAACAACGAATGGTTGTTGGATGAAGAGGCACTGAGCATTTGCAGCGAAAAAGGGTCGTGGTGATGGAAATTGAGGGAACGAGAGCCAGAGCCAGAGCCACAGCCAGGGCCGCCAGGAGCAGCAGGGCTAGGGATGGCAGTCGAGACAGAAGAGATGATGGAAGCGTTGCTTAATCTGCGGGACCTATATCAAAGCCAAAAAAGGTACTAAGTTAGGGGCACAGAGCATGAAAGACAGCACAACGCAGAGCGCATATAGTGCAGTGCGGGCTGGCAGCAGGGATAAAGGGAAGAGGGAAGAGGGAAGAGAGAAGACGAGACAGGTCAATGGCCACACAGCCAAAAAAGAGAATGACCTGGCTGAGCAGAACAAACGACACACGATAATGCGATTTAGCAGGACTCACCTCGGCGTCGGAGTAGTGGTTGAAGTTGGCTGATGACCAGCGGAATGATGAGCAGGCTCCCTAATCATGGAAAGCAAAGGGCAGATTGTGAATGCATGCAAGCACCCACGAGTTGGAGCAAAGGAGCAGGAGATTCAGCGAGGAGACAAGCGATGAGTTACTTTCGTGTAGCAGCCACTTCAGCCGTATAAGAAAAGTCGAGGAGAAGGCAACACAAAATAGTCGGATCAGATTGTCAATGCAGGTCGAAATCGAAGTCGAAGCCGCAGGTAAAGCCACACTGGGGAGGCCAGAGCTAGAGCCAGCCAGATCCAAAGCCAAAGCGTTATTTGTGGCGAGTTCGTGTTAATATGGGCTTGGTTGGACTGGGTCTTGAGGCAGCGAGGAGGAAAGAAACAGACTATTGCATTCCGAGAGAACAAAATTTAAAAAAAAAAATGGATTTTTAGGATGAAAAAAGAAAGGCCAGATGAATCGTTAGCAGGCGATCAGCAGCGCAGCCAAGAAAAAAAAGAAAAAAAAAGACACAAGAGAAGGAAGAAGAAGTAAATAGGAGCGCAATGCAGGAGAACACGAAAGTAAAGAAGATTTCAAGAGGAAAAATTGAAAAAAAAAATGAGTCGATGAGGAGAAATCGAGGCAGAAGCAAAAGAAGCAGCCGGTAGTGCCTCCCTTTCCTAGATCGTAGGTTCCTTCCTTCCCTAGGCTTCCCGCTTGTGCTTTTTTTCTTGCTTTATCACTGGGCCTTTCCCTCAGGCTTTGTTCTGGGCAGCTACCAAAAAGAGGAGACCAAACCGGCAATAACGTACACCTGGGCAACTACGATACGAGGGCAGCGAGAAAATAGAACAAGAGGAAAGAATATAAAAAATGAATTAAAAAAGGCCACGATAAGGAAGAAACAAAAAAGGTACATTCAAAGACATGCAGAAGACACGAGACATGGCACACGTACTCATGCTCATGTAACTCAATCAAGATCAAGCCAAGTACAGTACATGATATACTACGGTATATCTACGATACCCTCCAAAACAAACAAGACCTGGCCGAGAGACGCCCCACAGAAAACAGCAACAAAGAGAGAGCCCAAGACGGGAAAATGAGGCTGCAGCTCTGGTTGACCACCCTCTCTTGGGTCCTACTTGCTGAGCTACCAGTGTGTCGCCTATCCGTTGTCTAGCTCACTCTTTTTGTTCGTTGTGTTGTTGTTTGATGTGTTGTTTTGCACCAAGATGCAAAAGGAAGCAGCAAATAACATGCATGCATGCATACCATATCTTCCTAATTGAGGATCAACGTGTAATTTCCAACTGCCAGCCTTCCAACCTCCATCTTGGGCTTTTTTTCTCTTCTTTGACACACGAGCCCCTGGCTTGGTTCCCTAACACAAGACTACCTACCACTACCTACTACTGCTACTGCTGCTACGGCTGCTTTGTCTTTCCCCAGCCTCCATCTTCATAAACATCCTCCCCCAATAATAACACGCAAGAGCCCTTCGATTGCCCCGGCTGTTCGTTCTGCCATCTCCCTTCCTATTTCCCCAGACGACATCTTCTGGCTTTCTTATAACCCATCGGGATCTTGGATGCAAGATTCAGGAGATAATATGGCATCTCAATATTGGGCTGCAAGCAATAGCCTGGGACGGGCGGACGGACCTTCAAGTCCATCCAACATAGACAACCATCACAAACGAAAAACGCCATAATCCATAATCCAAGCTTGGCTTTTGCTCAACATAGAGCATGATATACGGTATACTTGTCACCATCCCTTGCCCTGTCCTGTCTTTAGTCCTGTCTCTCAACTTTGTCTCTGGCCCTGGATCTAGACACCAACCGCAAACACAGCTAGACACAAAAGAGCAGCACATAAAGGGGTCCGTGAAAAAGGGCTGCTCTATCCCGTAAAAGGGCAGCGAGAAATTGGGCAAGCCGCCCTCGTGTCCTTCCCATGTAGAGAAGCAAAACACATCACACACAGACATCTCATACAATAAACAACAGCCTATTGCTAGAGGCCAAACAAGCTCTGCCACACACAGTCGGTAAATAAATAACTTGTTTGCAACAGTTGTTTCTTCACACTCGTCTTCTCCCTTTATTCCCCTGGCCTAAGTTCCCACCTAGTAACGGCCATGGCAACAAATCCCGACATTTGCTGTTGGGCCCTCGCCACCCTGGCCCTTTTCTTTGTGCTGGTCCCTGCTGTTATCCTTCATCCTTGACTTATTTTAGTTGTTTTACCAAGTAATATGCATCAACTAGTATAACTATAGTAAAAATCTCTGTAGGTCTACCCGCTCATTTTAGTTCGTGACTTGTGCAGGAAGAACAGGGCAACAAGGGCTCTTCCGTATCGTCTGAGTTTAGATATAGGTAGAGCAGAATAAGAGGTTCCAGATTGACCGCTATAGACATAGACATGCAATGTAGCGCCAAAAGCAGAGCTGCAAGCTGATAGTTAGCCAAGATTAGACTAGAGTAGAACGTCTTGACAAGGACTGACCGCTTCTTTTAGCTAGGGGGCGAGGAGCGAGCTGGTAGGAGGTATGTTGCGGATCAAGCAGCTTTATGTAAGAATGTGTTCGAGGGTTACTAAGGGTTAATATTCGGCGGCCAACCTGTGAGACTGGCAGCTGCCGTGCTGATCCGCCAGCTGCAGACTCATATTGTTTGCACCCACCTTCCCATCTTCACATGTCGCTGCGGCTTTGTGACCACGGCATGGTAAGACAACAGGTTCTCCAGCCGGCACAACTCTGTCCTTTTGCTCTTCTGCTCTTTTGCCCTTACATGTTTTACAGTCAGGCAATACTGAGCCTTTATCTAGCCTAACTTCTCCATCTACCGTGTGCCATTATATACTACTTTTTTTTTGCTTGCTGTTGCTTGTGGCTTGTCGTGCTAGAGGCTCGTGCTACGGCTCCAAGCTTGCTTGCTCTCACCCCAATCAAGGCTAATTCGCAGCTTACAGTAGAACCTCGCACAAACAACGCATCGTCTTGACACGATTCGTCGGCGCCTCATGGACGAGTTTACTGCCGACTTATTCGTCAGCCGAGACCCGTCACCAGATGGAGAGCATGCGCCTCTGCGTGTGTGTGACAAGGACCGGTACCAGCACCAGAGGCAGGACTCGCCTCACGCTGGTGGCCACAATGACAAGCCGTCACGCCAGAAAACAAGTCCCTCAAAGTCTAGCAATATCGTCCCAGTAGCACCGGCTCCACAACCACGGGCCCAGGAGACCAAAGGAGGCGGCTTCAGACAGCGAATAGCTGCTTTACGTGACAAAGCCTCGTTGCAGGACCGCTTGCTGGAAACGTGAGTCTCACCAGATTGATTCTTAGGGTTTCTTGATATAAATCCAGCGGAAATGCCGCTATACTTCTCACCTGCAGCCATATTATTTTGTCTTGGTTTTTTATTTTATTTTTGCACCGTTGGATAGCTACTCTTTCTTCTTGGTCCTCTCTTCCTGATATGTAGGCTTGTGCCAAGATCGCCCCGAAATGAAGCGCAGAAAAAAGAACACTCCCCATCGAAGCCCGCGTCAATTTCTAGCTAGCCTCAAGCTAACCCCGTTGCCCTTGAAAAGAATTCTTGCGCAAATAGTTCCCGAAAATGATCATGCCGCTGCTAGCAGGCCACCGGTGCCACAGGCCACCGGCATGGAGTTTTATGAAAACCGCCCTAACTTTAACATTACTACCATGTCTAATAACTTTCGCCGCTTCAATGCCCGTATTGGCGTCGTCTTCAATTTCCAGGAGCAAGTGATCCGCATTCTTACCTGGCAGCGTTACTCGCATACCCTCTCCGTGTTAGCCGTATACAGCTTCGTTTGTCTAGACCCCCATCTCCTCCCCATCCTCCCCCTTGCTGTCCTAATGTTGGGGGTCTTTATACCCGGCTTTTTGGCCCGCCATCCGGCCCCACCACGCGGGCCCGGACCACTGACTTACTCACCTGGAGGCCCTGCCATAGCTCCCGCGCACACTGCTAAGCCTGCCAAGGAGCCGAGCCGCGACTTTCTACAGAATATGCGCGACCTGCAGAATTGTATGGATGACTTTTGCGTTGGCCACGATCAAGTCGTTTCTACCATTGTGCCCATTACAAACTTTAGCGATGAGGCGCATTCGTCTGCCATCTTCGTCTTCATGTTTGCTGCTAGCGTGCTCATGTCCATCTCGGCCCACCTCCTGCCATGGCGGTTGCTGTTTCTCGCTGGCGGCTGGGCTGTATTTGGCATGCACCACCCTCGAATTGCCGCCCTAATAGAGGCTACGCGACGTACACACGCCGAATCACAAGAGGCCTTAGCCAAGCGTTGGCTCGACACATGGATCCGCCACGATGTCATCTTAGACAGTGCTCCCGAGACGCGCGAAGTCGAAGTATTTGAGCTGCAGCGTATGATAGCTGGTAGCGGTGAGTGGGAGCCGTGGCTATTCTCCCCATCCCCATACGATCCGCTGTCGCAACCACGTATCGCGGCCGAGCGGCCACGCGGCACGCGTTTCTTCGAGGACGTCCTCCCGCCTGAGGGCTGGGAGTGGAGTGAGAAAAAGTGGGCATTAGATCTATGGAGTCGCGAGTGGGTTGAAGAGCGCATCATCACGGGTGTTGAGGTCGAGACGGAGGGCGAGCGTTGGGTATATGACATGCCGAGCGCAACGAGTGTGGCAAGGACCAAGATGGACCCCGCCGGTGTGGCTCCGCTCAGTTCCGGGGATGACAATGGGTCGATAGCATCGTCGTTGGTAGCTCTAGAGCCATTGCAGGGCGGAGCAGGGGACACACTACAAGCTAAGACGGGGCTAGACGCATGGGACGAAGGTGAGGGAGTTGTTCAGCACGGTGAGTGGAGGCGGCGACGGTGGGTGCGCATTGTCAAACGACAGCAGCAGGTCGAGGAGGCGTGACTTAAATCTGAGATTTACAGCTAGCCTACACAAATACATTGATTCAGACACCTACACATTGGCGTATCCATACAAAGTAAAATGGTATTTATTAAAACACAAAATGTATATGATAGGCATATAACACACCCTTGCAGCCAAAGTCTCCAAAAAATGAGTGCCCCTGAAGAAAGTCGTGTTTCTTTTTTTGCGCATGTTGTCGAGTCTCACAACCGAGACAAAGAAGGAAAAGGGGAAAGAGAAAGGCGGGCGGTAGTACTCGGGTGAAGAGGGAGGTGGGAGATGAGAAAGAAGACAATACCTAAACAAGGGAAACAAAAGAGGAATGAACAAGTGAAGAAAGAAGAGGGTAAATAAACAAGCCTAGCAACAAAACACCATGCATGTGATTAAATAAGATGAAGCTCAGACGTGAGATACGAGTAGAGAAACGAAAAATTCTAAAACCGCCAGGAAATACAGATAATGAGTCATAAGAAAGTCGACCGAGCTAGACGCGAAATTAACAAAATAGAGAAGTCTAGGAGAGAGAAGCTTGTTTGTGGAAAAGTGCAGCATGCATCAAGTACAGCCACATTCATGAGCGCAGCTTGTCTAAGTGATCCCGATGCTGCTCTTGCTGTGCAGCCATTACCTGCATAGCACGCACCGGCAGTGGTGGAGTTGGCAGAGAGTCGTGGGAGACAGAAGCATCGGAGGGAAGAACCGAGGCAGACGGCTGGTCCGGACCATTCTCCGCAGCTTCGGACGGCAGCACCATGGCATCAAGGATAGCCAGAATGTTAGCCGTCTTGCCGCGGCCATCGTCAATCTCAAAAGCTAGCTTGCGTGCTCGCTCAATCAGCACATTGACAACGCTGCGGGCGTAGACGAAGCTACCCATGCTCTCCATGTAGGAGACAGCGTAGCGCTTAACATCAGCATCGGTTGTCTTTTGGCGCAGGATGTTTATGAGCTGGGTGTTGGCAGGATCCGCACGAATAGCATGAATGATGGGAAAAGAGAACTTGCCCTCGGTTAGATCCTCGCAGAGGCCCTTGTTGTGGGAGTACTCGCGGGACGAGAGGTTGAGATAGTCATCACGAATCTGAAAAATAAGCCCCACCAAATTGACCAGCGATACGCAGTCGACAAGAGATCGCGATTCGGCCTGCATCAGCTTTATCCCCAGGCGAAACAGGCCGCCCGTCTTGTTGCCCACCATCTCGAGATAGTCCTCTTCGGACGGACAGGTCAGATTATCGCGCCAGAACAGGTCCATACCCTGGCCACGGTGCAGGTGTAGCATTTCATCGGCAAAAATGGAAATTGCATTTGGGCTTCGAAGACGCTGAACCTCTTGCAGGGCCTGAAAGTAAATGTAGTTGGCCGAGTTGATAGTCTGGGCCACACCAAAGATGTTGTGCGCCACAGGCAAACCGCGACGCAGAGATGATGAATCCTCGACGTCATCAATGAGTAGAGAAGCAGTGTGAAGCATTCCGACGACCTGAGTAATTATGGCCAAGCTTTCGGCAGGCACTTCTAGCCACACATCAAAAGCTCTAATCAGCTGTGCGCGGAAGTCCTTGCCAGGATGGGCGTAGAGGTAATCGAACGGACCACAAACCGCCTTTTCCTTTTCAGGGGTCCAAAGCTTGCGACCAGTGAAGTCAAGGTCCTCGGTGGCATATCGCGAAGGGTCGGGTGGCGGCGGCGGCGGCGGCATCGTTTGGGTCACAAATGGCTGGGCAGATCTGGGGTGTGAGCGAGAGTGTGACGTGTATGATTGTGAGCGGGAGTGAGAGTAGGAAAGCGACAGGGAGAGCGATAGAGATTGCGAACGAGAGCGAGCCCGCGAGTTTACGCGGGGAGGGCCGGGTGCAGACGATGCGGAGCCAGCAAGACCGGAAACTGAAGAGTCCGTAGAGGGCGAGGGTGACGAGGAGGGTTGTAATGCGGAGGTAGCCGCAGGAGCGGCGGTGGCAGACTCGGGAACGTGAGCGAGCCTGTAGGTGACTGTTGTCGAAGAAGGCGCAGGGGGGAAAGATGTGGTGTTGTAGGCTGTTGTCGTCGTTGCAGGAGTGGAGGCGCGGCGAGCAGCACGGGCGTTCTGGTGGCCTGTGGATGACGTTCGGGGGGGGATTTTAGTGGGAGGTGGCGGCGGCGTTGAGTAATAGGAGGGGGAAGGTAACGAGCCAAATGTCGCAATAGTAGCTAAGCTAGAAGCTGTGGAGATCGACGAGGCAGCAATATTTTCGGGGCTAGGGCCAGGGGCCGTCGGGGGTGGAGATATCGTGGCCTTGAGAGTTTTGGTAGGGCTTGGGGTAGAAGAGGGTCCAGGGCGGGGTGGGGAGGCAGCAGAATGACACAGTATTTTGTCCTTGTCTCGGGACAAACGCTTATACCACTGCATCCTAAGGGTTGGATAGGGTTGTGTGTGGTGTGATGAGAGAGAGTAAGAGACAGTATCGCAGGGCGGATGGCACGAGATCAATATCGAAAAATTGAGGAACTGGTTGCTGGATATGAAAGCCACAGTTTGAATCCGGCTGCATCCAACTTTGGGGCTGTCACAGCAGATGTAAGGCGAGACGCGGCCAAGAGGATATGGGCGATGCAGCGTCAAGTGGCTGGCTGGGCTGGCCTTGAGTGGACGGGTGAAGCTTAGGCTAGAGCTCTCTCTGGCTTGGTTGGTGACACTAGTAGGTGGCCCGTGCTATACCTTGGCAGATGGTTTCAATACATGAGCTCAAGTTTGAGGTTGTGTATTACAAACGCACGTCGATTGGACGGTAGGCCGGATATAGTGCGAGGTAGCGGCAGATGGAGGTAGATGGAGGGTAGTAAGAGGGCGTAAAGGAGGAGGGGGAGAAAGGATAGCAAAAGGAGGAACAGGACAGGAAGAAGAATATGGTGAAAGAAGGGCAAACAGATATCCAAAAACTCCTGAATTAGCAGTATGTCAAGAATGAAGACTCGACCAAGAACAAGTAATCACAGACCGGAAACACGAGATATTGGCCGGAAGATACAAGCAGGAAATATGAGGAGACGTTGGTTCAATCCAAGCTTCTGTCTTGGTAGAGAATTTGCCTGTGAAAATGAAAGAATCAGAAGATAGAGAAGAGGGATAGGACAGGACGGGGAGGATATACCAGAAGTAAGAGGGGAGACAAGAAGAGGAAGATAAATGGAATTAAAGATCAATAAATTAATATAAAATGCAGCATGCAACAGAAGGAAAGCTAGGAATGAAATGCAGCCCTTTCTCGCTTCTAAGTTTTCTTTGGTCCAGCTAATTATTTCTTTTTATATGTTAATCCTTTTATTTCTCCTCCCATTCTAATGAATGTCCCTTATCCTCTACAATACTCCAGGAGGGTGCGTTGCTGGCTGCTGTATTTGCGTTGGCTATGGTGACTAAAGACACTATATCTCCTACGATGATGAGCCGTCCCCATCTCTCTCTCTCTCGTACGTGCTATGCTTCTTTCCGACTGTGTCTCTTTTTTACACTCGTTTGCTGTCTCTGGGCCCTGTAGTACCCTCGTATATTTTCTTCTTCAAAGTATCTTGTATCTCTCCTCTCTCCCCTAGCATGCACCACTCACCCTTCTAACAAGGGGTTGTGCCAACCTGGGCAAGCTCCTTGCAAGCACAAGCACAAAATCTGACTACGTCTGACTAACTTTCACAGTAAGACAATGACGAGACAGGAGCGACAATTAGTCTGGCTTGACAACGTCTGACTAGGCTATGGACCAGCTAGGCGCAGAGGAGACCCGGCCTAGCCTACAGGTCCAGGTCTAGCTTGCTCTTAATATTGGCATATGCATATTCACGTGCTATATATTTACTTGACACATGCTCACACTCATGCTCATACACACCCACAAACAGGCAAATGGGCACAAGCAGACAGGCAATCAGGAAAACAATCAAATAGACATGCAGGCATACACTTGTGCATTTGCCTCTACTTTCTCGCACCCTCTACTTTCTGACCACAACTAGCACTTTCTAATAACTTGCACCACGCTGCATTATAGCCCGTCCCTGCTCTTGGCCTCCCTCCTCTAGTTCAAGGTTCCTTTTGTGCTGTCATCGTACATAACACCCATACATTATTACTCTTACATCTAACTTCCCTGCTATCCCATCGGCACCCCCGGCCTGCATGTGCATAACATAAATGTAGAACGCATGTAACCCACAGTTTAGGATATCTCTCCACTTTGTACCATCACAGAAACAACACAACCTCAACCTTCCAAATGAGTAATCCCGCTTTGCTGCCTCATCCGTGGTTTGACTTTGTTGGTATATATCAACCCGGCCTAACATTACCCAGTCCAGCCAGGTCAATCTTTGCCCAGCCGAGTCATACGGAAACAGCGAGGAATAGAGCAAGGGAAAAGCTAATCATTTCCGCATGTTATATGAACTGCCTTGCCCTCCCCGGCCACGACGATGGTCACAGCGAGGCCTTGCCTGCTATCCTTGGCTCTCCTTCATCTGATTATCTATCGTAGCTCCTTTTGTGGGACTCTCTTTTGCGTTGGCTCATCTTCATTCCCACCTCTTTCCCAGTGCTCCCACAGACCTCTCTCACTTGCTTCTACCCCTTCATCTAGCCTTCTGTCCTGCACAAGAACAACAGCATCTCACAAGGCCGCCCCCCTTCTTCTTTTACAGGCCTTATCCTAGCCCCACATCTCCCATTTCATCCCATAGCCGAATGAGAGCTGAACAAAAAGATGGCGCCCAGTAATCCCTACTTAATGACCGTTATTGTGAGCAAAAGGCTAAGGGGCAAAAGAGCTATAGTAAGTAACCCAATCATAGTAACCCTGTCAACCCTATTGATACGAATAACCCTAATATAGCTTCTGGGCCGTTGCCCCGCCAGCTGGCCTTTTGTCTCTCAAGCTTTTCCCTTACGTCAAAAGTCAACAAAGACACATGAACAAGAAGAACGTCATCGCCAAAACCACCAGTTTTGGTTCGACACTCATTTTAGTTTTCAACGCTCGTTTTGTTATTGCTATTCATTACCAAATCTATTAGTTACCCCTCTCCTTTCTTTATATTTTTGCCTTGCTTAATTGCTTGCTGCCAATATCTGTCTACACCGCCCATTGTCCACTCAGTTTCTGGCTTGTTTTCTTTGCACCAGAACCAACTTGACGCCATCCCTCAACTGATCTCCCTTGCTCTCCCACCGTCATCTTTATTTTGTCTTATCAGCGTCTCCTGGTGTTTTGTTTAACCCTTCCCTTGCGTCTCTCGCCCTGCTCGAACCCCCCCCCTCCTTCGATCTTGTCCCCCAGCTCCCTCCCATATTGGCAATCTGACACAAATCCTCGTGTTACGAACTCAGCGAACTTATCGCTACAACTTGTTTCTCGTTCTTGATATTCGGCTAGCCAAGCTGCCTCCCCTTACGTCCCTGCCTCCCCGCAATGGAAGCCCTTCTCTCTCTAGCCTTTGATAATCTCTCATCCTACGATGGGCCCAAGGTGCGCAAAGGACTGCGCCAGGTAGAAGGCCTTCTAGCCCAAATATGCCTCTCTCAGGCTTCATCATCACCAACATCATCGTCGGCCGACAGCACGGGCTATGATCCCTCCGACATAGAAGCGCCGCCGGATCGAAAGGGCCTGGCCCAGCTAGGCGACGATCCAGCCTTCCAAGAGTTTTTCAAGCTGCAAGAAGGCTTTGAATGGAACGTTATGCTACGCCTAATCAACACGCTTGACCGGCTTATGGGGAAGGGCGACGACGGCCAGAATGACCTATTGATTTTGAATTCCCTCGACTTAATCCAGGGCGTGCTTTTGCTACACCCACCGAGCAAGACGCTTTTTGCGCGAGAACAGCATATGAATGTACGTAGAAAATATGCTTTCCCATGATAGGCCGACTTTCTAGGACAAGCTGTTTTCCATCTCTCCCTGTCCAAACAAGACAGATAGGCTGCCCGAGTTTCTTGCTAATTTCTACTTTCATCTTTTGCTAGTTGCTTCTCGATCTTCTCGAACCCGTCAACTGCCCCGCCATCCAGTCCGCGACACTACTTACCCTTGTTGTCGCCCTTATTGACACTCCCTTCAACACTCGCACTTTTGAAGCTCTCGACGGCCTACTGACAGTCACTTCGCTTTTCAAATCCCGTTCAACATCGCGCGAAGTGAAGATGAAGCTTGTCGAATTCCTCTACTTCTACCTCATGCCCGAAACTCCAATCTCTCGAGATGCCTCACACGGCAGCTCAACATATGGAAGTATCATAATGAAGTCGGGCAGCGTCCGGTCCGGCAGCCACACCAGCTCTGGATCCGAGGTCACTCTTGTTGACGAAGACACTGAGATCCTGACTACTAGCGAAAAACAGCAACTCCTAGGCAGGTATCTGAGTAATGTTGATGACCTGGTCAAAGACTTGCGCGTATGCACGCCGTTTGGCGGGGTGTGCTAGAAATAGGGATAGGATGGGTAGGACAGGATAGGATGAAATGGGGCGGGATGGGATAGGACGGGGACGGGCAGGAACTGTTCCTGGTATCGAATCTTTTTGTCGACCATTGTTTTCTTGTAATCATCTATTTGCACTAGGCGTTTGGGGTCATCATCATCAGCATTATCAGCATCATCAAGCTTTGTTTCGATTTTATTTAACAATCTTCTCTCCTATTCTCTAATATTAGGCACCGCAGCCCGTCAGGATCAAGTCAGCAGACATCAATAAACTCTCAAATTCCGGTCATTGGAATTTAGTGATATTCGCAGTGAAGGCAGGGGTCTAATTAGCATGACGTGGGTTATAGGGTTAATAATGCGCATACAACGATATAATAACCCTAATAATTGTTATGCCTGACCAGGGGCATATAGCCTTGGCTAATTTTACAGCCAGCTATTTATCATTTTTATGTTCCAAGATATCGTAACACCACGCCACGCCTTGGCCCCATATATTGATCAACCATATATGCCTAGGTATCGCACCCACAGCGCAATATATCTTTACCAATACTCTATTGTACAGGCACATGTAGAGCAGGAAATTGCGGCCATTCGCTGACTGCCTGAGATGGAAATTTCACAAGTAAATGTTGGTATCCTGATTGGTACTAGAGAACATAGCTAGCTGTCTAAGAGCTCCAATGACATATGAAAGACTCATCTGTTCCGCGGTTGTTCTCTTATAGCCCTGCTTTTGTAGAACCCCAGGACTTCTTAAGGCTTGCGATGATTTTTAGGGTGGCTCTTGTGGAGCTTGCTGTTATGTTTCCTTCTAGTTGTATCACGACTATCCATCTTCCTTGCGCTTTTTTAACTGTTCTTCTGGTAAAGGATCCCAAGTCTTCTTGATAAAACGTGTAGCCTGTCGTAACTATCTTCCTTGGTTCGTCGTA
The DNA here is from genome assembly GCA_038382965.1 of Ceratocystis huliohia. Taxonomy (NCBI): domain Eukaryota; kingdom Fungi; phylum Ascomycota; class Sordariomycetes; order Microascales; family Ceratocystidaceae; genus Ceratocystis; species Ceratocystis huliohia. Next base: position 43,981 of record JAXCEX010000012.1, on the reverse strand, counting down.
TCGATTCTCAATACAGCTTTTCGTATAGCTCTAACAATATCTAATTGAATTGAGATCAGGGGGATATGGGTGCCACGGACATATCCTATAACTCCCTTTTCTAGGTTCAGAAGGACCTCACAAGTGCTATGCCATGGTGCACCATATTATAAGCTAGGTAGGTTGTTTCAGCGTAGTGGATGTTTTCTTTTGGGTCATGTGATGCTTGTATCTCCGCTGGTGGAGCATTGAACGACTTGTAGACTCTGAATACTGGACTAGATAGAGTTGATGATGGCAGTAGGAAGGTAGCTCTTCTGCCTCTTCAAGAAGAAGTGATGTACTCAAGTAGCTGGGCAGAATAGTGGAGCAAAGAGCTACTTAGGGGTGTTTCAAATGTTGGGGCTGCTATGGTCGCGTGGCGTCGTATATGTGGCGCTATGGCAAAATAAGAACAGACCCAGAGCCCTTGTGATGGCGTGGCGCCAACGCTGCCGGTATGGGGAGGGAGATGACAATAAAAGGGAAGGGGAGAGAAACGATCGAGAAAAAAAAAAGACGTCGACATTTCCGGGTTAATCATCTGGCATCTGGTAGTTATCCATCGGAAACTTGTGGAATTTATAAATGACGACAGCATGGCCGTGGTTTGTACATCATGAAATGATGTTATTATTGAACATGCTTCTTAGTAACCCTAAAGATTACTCTTAAACCTACCGGCCGGCTTCCTTACCGCTTTTCTATCCCTTATATCTCGCTTCGTTTTCCTAGCGGGGGCTCTCTTGCGTGTCTGAGCCAATCTCCACCGGCTCCATAATTTCGCCTGGATGTTGCGGACTTCCAGCCACGCCTCTTGCATTCGTCGTCCGTAAGAGCCCAACCCCAGCATCCGGACCGGTATAGGTCCACGGTCCTACGCTAGCATTTGGCCCGGTATAAATGTTTTGTGGCCTATTAGCTGACATTGTGGTGGTATCATCCTGCTCTGTCTCCGACATCGTGCCCTCTGAAAAGCGAGCTCTCCGGTCGCGGTACTTTTGCCACAGGACATACCCCACAAAGGAGAGCATCCCAGTTGCCGCGATCAGACCAATTGCCAAGCCGGCTTTTGCACCGTCGCTGAGAGACGATGGTGATGGTACAGATGATGACGCTGAGGATGATACAGATGATGACGCTGAGGATGTAGGGCTATTACTCAAAGTGATAGCGCAAAAAACATCGCCATTGCTAGATACAGAGCAGTCTGCGCTAGCCGGACAGCATCCGCCTGGACCATTAGCGCAAGGGCGTTGGTCCGTGGCGCAGTTAACAGAAGTGACGTCTGGTGTTGCTGAGGTGCCAGTAATTGTAGCCACTGCAGGGCCAACACAACCGTCGGTGCCTTCGCATGTGGACCCGTACGCACAACAGCCAAGACCCTCCGAACCAACCCCTGATGCTGAAGGGCAGAGGAATGAGCCGGTGGGACAGAGTCGCGGACAGCAGGCCCTTTGGGTGGTTATAGTCCCTGATGACGTGGTAGTCGTGGCACACAAATACCCACTGCTTTTGCAAATGTCGGGTACGCACGCGCCTGTCTCGCTGCAGCATCCGACGCTAGAGTCAGTTTGGACGAAACAGTACTGGGAAGCACCACAGCATAGCTCGGGTTGGTTGATTTCACCACCTATTCATGTGCAAGAGTCAGTAGCTGTTATGACCATACTAGGGGGGACAACTGAGCAAAGGCTTGAGCGTTAGGTACTTGTTTTCGAAAGAAGCCCTGGGTTACACAGAGCAGAGGGGAAGGAAGGATAAATACGAAAAAAAGGATGAAAAGAATGAGTAAAAGGACCGTGGAAGGGTGGAAGGATTATCGAAGAGCTATGGAACAAAAAAGAGTGAGTAGAAGCTGCGGTTACTTACAGTTGTGCTTGTCCGCTGGGCAACTTGGGTCATCGCGCGGCTGCAACACTGCGAGGTCTTGCTGGAGAAAGGCAACTCCAAAGCCACGACGGCCGGACACGCGTGCTGATTGAGTAGCGGGGGCGAGAAAAAGCAGGCAATATGAAAAGCTGCTAATCAGCTTCATTGCGGCCAAGTAACAGGGTGTATGGAAAAGGCGGCGACGGAATGTGGAAGAGCGTGAGGGTAAAGTGACGAGGGAGTCGGACTGTGGGGAAACATCCGTGTTAAATAAGCCTTGTCCAGCGGCTCGGGATAGATAGGAGCTAGAGCAAATGAAATTCAACGAAAGAGGGGAATAGCTTCCATTATGTATGGCTTGAAGGAGGTGCCCTGCCATGCTGCATTCGTTTACGCGAGCGTAAAAAGCCCAATGACTTGGTGCTTTGAGTCCTCTGAAGTCGGGCGTATTTGGGTCACACGAGGTGCATAATACTAGTCCGTATCTAGCTGGATCTGGCTACCAAGGATTTACAACATCGTAAGATGGGGTGTAAAGTAGTAAACGTGGGCTATTTCAACTATTTTTTTAATGGAATACGTTTTATTGGCAAGCTGCTTAAGATCGTGACTGAGGTTTGGTAGGATTCTCGCTTCGACGCTTCTTGGCCTGCCTCTCGAAAATTCCAAATCAAAAGACTGCCAGCTTCGGGAATCTACTCGAAAGCATGGGAGTATTTCGCACTCTCACCTACGGTATCTTCTCTTGAAAAATTAGAATTATGATGACGGCTAGAGAGAATAAGCAAGAACAAGAACAAGCGTGTGATTGATAAAAAACATATTTTAGGCTATTTTGACGACTCCAATGGCGATTGGATTGCCTTCACGTATTATTTGCTGCGCATAGCTACATCGGGGCCGGGCAACAGGTTGATCAATATTGACTATGTGTAAGTGGGAATGTAGTGTATTGAAACCTAGACGTATAAGAAACTAACGGCAGAGATTCTGCGTTATCTCGGCGCATTTTCGAGTGCTTGGCAGCCGCTGAGCGTGAGGGATAAGCGTGTTGCTGTTTTTGGAGCACGTGGTGTGCGTGAACGTCGCATCAGAATGCACAATGTTCGGAAGTAGGGTAGCTGAATGTGGGGGGTCTGGCTTGCGCCCCAGGGAAGCTGGCTGGCGGCTTGCCGTTTCCTCATGGATCATTGTTGATGTAGGTCGGAAGCGTTTACACATGAATAGATGCTCCCGGTGTATGGCAGGAAGGCTTTCGCAGAGTCAGCATGGGGTCTTGGATATTGCTGCTGGTGGGATATTGGTCTCGCGACGCTTGTGCTGTGCTACACCGTGCACTTTCCTGCGGCGGGGCATGTCCTATAAACGTGCGTTCCGTCATATGCAGAGTTCCTATGTCTATTGACACGAAGGTATTTAAATCAGGGTCTGTTCGCTTGAGGATTCCAGCTAGCTAGTCGAAAATGATTCCGATGAACTTATTTTGACTGGCCTCTAGAGCCACATAGAACTGTGTCAGCAGCCAAGGATAGCCTTGTATTACATTGCACACGGCATTTAGGTAGTATATGACCTGAATCATAAAAAGGGAAGGGATTACGTACAGGGAAGCAGTCGTGGCCATTGATAATAATTACGGCTGCTAGTCTACCACGTACAGACAATCGCTTCTATGGCTGGACATACGAACGAGCTTTCGAGAATGGCTACATGCTTGCGGTGTGCTGCTAGCGGATATATTTTGTACAACTGTTAGCTAGCATAGGCTAGTAGTCGTGAAGTTTCTTGTAGTCTTGTGTATATATCTATTGGGAAGGCGTAAAGCAGCTAGGTATACATTGAACTGTGTGTTCAGCCTTTGCATGTTTGCATGAAAGTTTGCTAACACCGATCCTCATTCTTTTGAGATCTCTATCAAAGTGATCTTCAACTATTTAGACGAAATGACTTTCGTCAGGTCGCTAAGGTAATGTGAAACTGCATGGATGACTAAAAACGGGAATGTATGGTAGGTGGGAGGTCCCGGAGAAGAGAAAGAAGAGATTTGACGCGTATTGGTTCCATGGAAGCACTACTGTATATAGATGCTGGCTATTGCTGAGCGTGGCTCTGGGCTGTTTGGGTGGCCATTGCTATGGCTATGCATGATAGGGACTACCCGGCACAGATAGGAAGCGGATATTTGCGATTTACGACATGCTGGTAATAAAGATAGTCTGGCTGGAAACTGCGTGGCCCATACTGTTGATTGGGAGCTGGCACTGTAAAAGTTGGCATGGGTTGATCTTGAAGCACCTGAGAGGTACTTGACGTATTATCCATAGAAAAGCCCGGGGAGTGTAATGATATTAGCTGCATGCTATGCACAAATTATAGGCGAGTTTGGGCCTAAAAAGCTTATAGTAATTCGTCATTTTTTTGTGCTATCGAGCCAATATTCAGTGGGTGGGAGAGTACGTTAGATAGAAGGAGCCGGTCATAGGCAGTTAAGAGGCAAGTATGTCGGGCTAAAGCCTATCAAGAGCAGGCGGCGTCAAAATGCAAGACCATGCTGCTGTATAATAGCACTTATTCAAGAATCAGGCAAATCAGAGACAAACAAATAAGAAATGAGGGCACGGGATGTCAGACTACAGTAGGCCAAGGTTACTCTATTCATATGCACCTTGCATCTATCTAAGAACTACGACAATCAGGATTCATTCACATCCGTCAAAAGTATGTAATGACGAGTAAGTCACAACATGGTAAACTGAAGCCCGGGATGAGATCTTAGTGAGGGCTAACCTGGAGACAGGACAACTCCCCTCTCTATTCTAAGCTGAAAATAGATTACTGCATAATGGAAATATCAAGGAACGACTCGAAAGAACTTGCTAACGTAGATATCGCGGAAAGGGCAAGGGCTCAAGGGCTCAATAGAAGCCACAAATGGAGGCAATTGACTCTGGGAAATACATACTTCTTGTTTATGAATAAATATTATGTTTGCCGGTGCTGCTTGACGTTCTCAAGGAATGGGGGGTTTATTCATCTCATCTTATAAGGTTTGGATGGGAATAGCTCGACTTTTGCCCCCCCCCAGGAACTCAGCTCCGAGAAGTACTGGGCTTTGTCTCTCCTTCAGAATTTCATTTGAATGAGACTGCTCTTTGGCCTTCATACACAGCTGCTACTCGTGATGTATCTTGCCTGCATAACAGCGCTGCTAGAGATATTAGCGTACCGCCTAGTCAAGAAATAAGAATTGGCAGTGTGTCTTGCCTCCCTTTGGAGCTGCACGGCCACAATATCTAGTATCTGGAGTTTTTACCTTGTGTTAGCCTGACCCGTAGCTATTTGGCTCTTCTATACTACCACGGGAGTTTCCGTACGTCCTGACTATTTCAATGCTTGCGAGTCTCTATTTGCATGAGAAAGAAATGCTTTACATCTACTTCATGCATCTCCGAACTAGGTCGGCACCACCATGCGACATTTATATGCTTAGCTACGTTTGATGAGCTATTTCTTTAGAATTAGATATCGTAGGTGTGTGACTGGGCTTGAATAATGAGAGCCCAATCAATCTGCACGGTAAACGAGTAAAAGTTTTGGATCCTGCATTTCTTGGCTCTGTTTAAGCTTAGTCCAGACGCTAGTTGAGAACATTTCATGTCTATGTCTGGCTCCATTAGACCTTTCCACTGTCATAAGATGTAGATGAAACTCGACAAAGTACCGGTTGGGGATTTGTTGATACTGGAAACGTTTATGTAGAGCAAGCAACTATTTTTATGAGTGGATTTCGCCCTGGCATTGGTCTCTAGGCTCTGGCTACTAGTTATTTTCGGTCTCTAACTCATCTATGGTGGAATTAACGTCTAAAACAAGCGTGGAATATCTGACTTTCAAGATGAAACTATTGGCCGTTTTAAACGCTTTTCTAGTACGGGCTTTGGTAGATGCTAGAGCGCCGTAACGGAGTGTCCGTCCGGACTGGAGCTATAAGGGAAGAAAAGAGCCAAAAGGTGGTGAAAAATGGTGAAAGCAGCTCGACGATTGCGGGAAATGATGTAGCAAAAGGGAAGGAAAACAAGACTTAAGCAAAAATAAAGGAGATCAGATGCAGTACATGCTATACTGCATAGCAAATTGAGTAGTAGATTTAGACTCGGTCCTTTCACAGATATCCAGACATCATGGTAGTGAGTGGGTATCCGTGCCGGCTACGTCGTACTAGCACCTTGCCCGCCGTGCCATGCGTATAGCGCTTCATACTATGTACACGCTGCTCTCTTGTTTTCAAGGTACCCTTCACTTTAAGAGTTGGGCGTTCATTGTTCTGCGTAAGCTTAAACAGATTAAACTATGGCCCTAACAGGGAGGCACGGTGCAGCCCTATTGGCTGAATTTAATACTACATAGCTTTGTGAAAAATACAGAAATATGTGGCAAACGAAAGATAGTGTATGGCTTGTGGCCTGTTCCTAGGTCCATGGTAAGGTACTGGGAGTGAAGACGGTGGATGATTTTCATTCTTTGATAATTGCTTCGCTATTTGTGACTAAGCAGTCCTGGATGATGGCTACGTCTCTATAGACCATGGCCCTGGGAAGTTTCGGTGGTGGTTTTGGAAACTAACAAGTGGTTCTAGCCCAGAGCCATAGGGGAGGGCTCCTGATACACCCCCGTAGAGGAGTAGTTTTGTCGTTTGATCGCCCCTGTTTCCATGATCATCTGGGAGATAAGATTGGCTGAGACGCGGGAAACAGTACGCTGGGTTAGATCATAGTGGTACTTTGGGGGGGGGGGGGATTCTTAGGATTCTACCTATCATTGATGAGTGTTTGGCGAACACTGGAGAGAGAACACACTATCAGCAATATGGTAACGTTGGGATCCGTTTCCTAGGCCACTTTAGAAGAAGAGAAAGACTAAACCTAATCCCAAAAAGCGTTTTGTGACTCTAAGCGAAGCTCTAGTGGCCGGAGAAGATATTTCCGAAAAAGAAAGTGAAAAGAAGCTTGTTGTGGTAAATGACAGCTCTTCGGAAAAATCGGGGTCAGAATCCGGGGCTGCTTGGGTTATTGAAGTTAGGGTGGAAATCATACTACCTCAGCGAGCCACTAGATCTGGGAGACTAGCTAAAAGAGCTGAGATCCAATAGAGAGATCAATGGCAAACTTAAATGAGCTAACAATTTGAAAATAACTTCTATTTTGGCCGAATTCTGTGCAAGTGACATAGCGGGGTTTTGGGGGTGGAATTTCTTTTTTCTTGACGAAAGGATGGTGGTATATGGTGAGAGCCTAGACTGAGAAAATGCTATAAGAAAACTCTGTCGTTTACTATCACCGCGCGTGGCTATCTAAATCAATTTGCGTCGCGATGGCTAGCGAGAGTGCTTTGCCGAGCTCGATCAGGGGCAACGATCCGGTAAGAGCTGGCTCAGATTACCGACACATAGTAATGTCAAAATTTGTCAGTCTATTGTTTGCTTCTAGGCTTGCATTAAATCATGATTCCGCGATGTAAAAAGAAAATGCATCAAACTATCTAGACTGGAGTCATCCAGCTTCCTTCGCTAGCCAAGTGTTTCTGTCAACTAGCACCAAAGCTCAACGCCTGGAACTATTATTAGTCCCATTTAACAGATGAGAGCCAAAGAGACAAATATGGAGTACTTCATTGCCCTATTTGCATCTAGGAGTTGTCCGAGTATGTAGAAAAGAAGGGCCTCTATCCGGATGACTTGTCGTCAAGATTCTACTGCGAACATTGAGGGGAATTTCATCTTGCTTAGCCTTTATCATCCAAATAAAGTATCCAATATGTCTACTTGTTGTCGTCGCATCTATCAAGAGGAATGCTATGTATTGAGATGGAAAATATCGCGCCTAAGAATAATGCTGATGACCTGTGGTGTTGTGTTACCAAAGGATTTAATTGTGTAGTTTACGCTAGATACTCGGGTGACACGACAATTCATAACAATATGCAACTAACTTCAATGCACTAAAACTCATTTGCAATGAAGAGAGTCTTTACTGCTTGGTTGAAGAGCACAATTTACTTAGCCTTTCTGCATCGCATCGTTCATAAAACCAAAAACAAAGCGTGTGTACATTGACGCAGCGCAGAGATATGTCTACACAAATATGCGTCATTCCGTCTCTATACATGGATTGTCAGGCCTATTTGAATGGATTGTGTGGCACAGATATTGTCGACAACAAACAGCAACACATACTGAAACCCCAAATAGCACTTCTGGAAATGGAAACTGAGGTGTTGGAATGTGTTTCCGTTTATCTGGATAGTCATTGGCCGAGGTGAAATAACTACTAGGACTCTTTTGTCGCGGTTGACTGTCCTAAACGACGAAATTTGATGCGATGTCTGGATGGCCCGAGCAGCCCGCTGACATATAGCAAGATGTACTTGCACTACGCAGAAATAACAGCGAAACGACTTCTAGTGTGTGACACACTCACATCTGTAGTTGATAAGATGGAGTAGGTACATTGCTTCATCTCTACTTGGCCGCCCTTAGCAATTCTCTCTCTTGGTCCAATCTACAAAGGCAATCCTAAGCAAATACCAAAGGCTTGCCCCAAAGATACGTTTGTCTATGTCCTCTCTCATCCCGTCGTCGAGATCAAAATTTCCTGAAGGCTTGATAGAGTGCTGCTGTCAACGAATATTTAATACCAGTTTTCCTCTCCATCACAAGTATCACCGCGCTTAATCACCATTCTCCTGGGATAATCTTGAATTTCCTTCTTTTGTTTCTTGCTTTCCTGCCTTGGCCTATGTCTAGTATCTTCACTTCAGAGATGGCCCCCTGCCACAATGTATCTCTCCTCTCCGTCCGGAACTTAGTGTCCCAAGAAGAAAACATTGTCCTTCCTCCGCTTGCTTTCTTGGCCTCTCCTTCTTTGGCCCGTGGAGGCTCCGACCCAGCGGTAGGCCTTCTCTCTGGCCCCTTAGGTTTGTCAATGTCCATTCTAAAGGCAGTAGTTCTACTCGCAGCCTTTACTCCGCCCAGATCCAAGTGCTGACCACATGGACTTTTTCATAGGCTTCAGTCCTTGTGTGGTGTCTCTCGACCACCCATATCAATTGCCCGCTAATAGGGTCTCTAGATCAACTCAAGGAGACTCTAACGCGGCGCCTGGCTTTCTCCCTGGCCCCATGGGTTTGCCAATGCCCATTGCAAAGATAGAAGAACCAGCCTCAGCCCTTCCTTGCCCACCCCACTCGGGCTTTCTCATGGGCTTCAGCCCTGGTGTGGTGTCTCTCGACCACCCATATCAATTGCCCGCTAATCGGGTCTCTAGATCAACTCAAGGAGACTCTAACGCGGCGCCTGGCTTTCTCCCTGGCCCCATGGGTTTGCCAATGCCCATTGCAAAGATAGAAGAACCAGCCTCAGCCCTTCCTTGCCCATTCCACTCGGGCTTTCTCACAGGCTCCAGTCCTTGTGTGGTGTCTCTCGACCACCCATATCAATTGCTCGCTAATCAAGCTTCCTTCGTCCGAGTCCATGAATATTTCATATGGAGTTTTTCATGAGCTTTACCGCCGGGGTGGTGTCTTTCGGTCGCCTAAACTACCTTCCCGCTCATTGGGGCTTTTCGTTGGGACAATTCTGTTTCTTTTCCCTCGTTAGTTTCAACGCCTCGCAATCTTGCAATCTTCGTGAGATTTAGCTTAGATGACATCTTGAAAGTCTCTAGCCTGCGATGCATCTAGAAATCTCCCTATCTTTTCCTCTCTCTGACTACCATATCATGGCATTTGTATTTTGCCTTTTTCATTTTCAGGATAACTTAGGAGCTATAATTTTCCCTTTAGCATGGGGATTTCTTAACACTATCACAGTTGCAGTATAAATTGTCAAGACGTAGTGAATGCTCTTGAAATAGAATAAAGAGTGTTCTGTGATTTATCTGTGCTATTTTGCCCACCTGCATTGTTGATTCAAATGCCGATCTCAAGCGTTTTAAGTAAGCCTCATCTACGATTCATCAAGAATGGGAAGAAGAAGGAATATGTGATTATTCATGATGTTTTATATCTATCCAATTCTTGCTTGAAGAGCGCATCTCAACCGATTTATATATCCATCACAACCGTGTCTAGACTAAACACATGGCCTTTGGAAAGGCCCTCTGTGTCTGTTACTGACCCCAACGTTTAGCCGAACTTGATCAGGGTCAGCAATCCTGGTGATCCCGACTTAGGTTACCAACAACAACCCTTTCATTAAGCGAATTAAAAAATCGCCCACCAAAGCTGAACGTTTTCACCTTCAAACATCTTGATGCGAATGAAGATTATTTAACATTGGGTTCTTCTACCCTGTACAAAAGTGATTAAAATTCTTGATTCTTTCCTCAAACCTCCAATTGGGGCATCCCATACATGTGGGAAGTAGTAAAGAAACATTACCACTTCAATACCCAATTTCCTCGCCACTCTTTTCTAATATCATTCCTGATAGCCTCTCACAGCATGATCACAACGCCTTCATCGCGGCCTCGTTGAAAATATACAGAAGGCGGCCTGATGACAACTGGGTACTGAGCTGGAAAACGGTGAACTGGTGAGCGAAGGCAGCCTGTATACTTGGCGATTACATGGCACTGTCCTAAGGTCGTGCGGTGGGTTTTCAACCAGCTAGTGAAAAAGAGCCGTCTAAAGCGGACAAACTGGCGTGAAAATAATCTCTAAAGCGGGAAAGTATTATATCGTAAACAGCAAAGCTTGCGCAGTCTAATTGCTCACGTAAGGACTAACAACTAGAGAAATAGGCACTTGACACTGGACTTGACATGAGTCTAGGTATAAGTTTTCTTTTCTTGTGTAACCACGATATGCTAATAGGGTAGATTCTCACAAGATGTGAATAACGTACCACTTGAAAATCAGCACTAGCCTTCACTAAGGATTGTTTATGTTGGGAAAACTAACTCCCGGTTCGAATACAGTCATTGCAATACATGATATGCCTTGATGATCTAGTGTTGGGACCAAAGTAGTAAAGGGCTATGGGCTAGAAGAGCTTTCATTTGCATCACTGCTCAGTAAACAAGGAGTGAGATTACCATTTAAACCCCTCTATTATCAAGATGTGCTCCCATTAGTGTCTGTTAAGATGTTAGAAGATAAGAACCATCAGCTGTTAGGGAGACCTCTTTTGTTGCAACTACATCTTCAAGCATTGGGATTGTCCCCCCGACTTGGAAATTATGAAGACATGCGACTGCGAGCCTATTATGAGAGATATTAGAAGGTCAGGATAATCAGCCACCAGAAACCTTTTTTTGCTGCGACTACATACTCAGTCAACCCGATAGAATACTGACAATTAACATCCCCAAGCCCAAAAGATTCGGGAAGCCACTAGGAGAGATGCGATTCTAGCACACAGTCTTTTGTCTGTGATAATGCTAATAGTAGATAGCAGAGCTCTTCGGCGCGCAGCAGCATCTATCGAGTGTTGGTCATGAGCTCCTGATAGACTTTTTACACTTTGCTCCTAAATAGTTTTTTGACTTATCAAGCGGTATATCAAGCTAGAAATGTCTTTTGCAGTCGAATTTGCTACCAAGGTGGTCCGTGTAGTAAGGAGCATGCGTCTGGCTGTGCTCTGGAATAAAACGGCTATTTCCGTTTCCCATCAGCCCCTTAAAGACTTCAGCGTTGCCCGCATTGTGAGTTACCAGAGCCTAATTTCCAGACTTCACTTACTCCAAACAGCGTTTTATGAGTGTCTATGGGTCTCCATCATCGGAAACCCTGTTCTCAGCCTTCGGCATGCTTCTTGATCTCAAACTCTTTAACCATATTCGCCAGTATTGCCAAATCCAGACATACTGGTACTCGTAAGCTAAAAGACTCTGTTCCCTCCACCTAGTACGTAGGCTTTAGAGTTTTGCCTGTGCCTCCAATTCTGCAGGCCTCATCCAGGTTCGAGAATTGCCCTCTAGTTCTGGTTGAAATCTCGATACTCGAGAAATATTGCCCATCCTCATAGCCGAAATGAAATGTTGAATGACGTCATTGCGTTCTTGGAGATAGTTGCTGGTGTGGGATGATATTTTGCTCGCTAGTTTCCAATCTGAAAGAGTGATATCCTTCAGGCCATTTTCAACGTTGAATCGATAATATAGCCCAGTACCGCCATAATTTTCCACAAGGCGTAAGGCAGTGGTTTTAGAAGTTGTAGCCATTTCCTTCAGTGCCTTGATAATAGAGCTCTTTGTTTTGCCAACTTCGACAACATCACCAAGGCCTGTGCCAATACTGAGAATGAGGATCGGCCGGCCTTGACAATGCTCTCTGGCCTCAGCAATAAGTCTCTCACAGGGGTTATTGTAGCCAAATCCTGCGTCAATAAACTCTATTTCATCTCTACCGAGCTTAATCGGCTTGAAAAAGGTAGTCGCCGCAGATGTGGCTCTTGCTACCTCCCAAACCTTACATTCGGAGAGATTAGCGGGTGCATCATATGTCTTGAAGAGAGTTGGTAAGGTTTCAACATTGGCTTTAGTTATAGCTAAAACAGCACTGGAAGCAATGGTAGAATGTCAGATGCTAAGTTAAGTCCTCTGGCGCAAATGCCTAAAACTTACGTCTTGGTACATGATGGATTACTGAAGGGCATATCTTCGTGACTGCAAGTACCAGCTGTAGACATGCTTATTTTTTGCTGCTCCATGCTTGTACATAAAACACAGTTTTCTCGGATTACCCGCTTGATGGCCTTTTCTAAACTCCTGGCTGAAAAGGCACCTGATGGGGGGGATCTTGAAATGCCCATTCTCCGTTTTTCAGTGAACGCTGTTTCGGCAAACTTTTTGTATGCTCGAATACACTGGTCGATAGGCATTTCTAGCCGGCCAAGCATGATGGCAATGATGCTATTGGAAAAAAAGAAAAGAAGTCAATCAGGGTTCATCTTTGGAGATCTAGTGAGAAGCATACCCCCCTGTGCTTGTGCCGCCAATGAGGTCAAACACTTCACACGGCTTTGGCATTACACTTAGATTTTCGGACTTTTGAATGCCCTCCATGATTCTCTCAACAATCAGTAGGCTAGACAAACCACGAACACCGCCGCCATCTATAAAGGTAAGCATCATATTTTAACACGCAAAGATAATAAAATCATACCAAAGGAGAGTACCTTGAATGGTGGATGGGGGGGCATGGGTGGGATCATTCTTGTTGGTCTGGTACAACAAACACCAGGTAAACATGTAAATGAACGAAGAAAAATAAACAGACGAGAAAAGCAAAAGAGGAAGATGAATAGAAAAATGAAAACCAAGAGCCTATCATGTAAGAGGAAATGCGTGTCAGGCTTGGACAGGGAGGCTTGTGCGGGGATAAGTATCTCCAACCAGCTGATGATACTGACGCCCGGATAATATGTAATTGTGTAGTATTGATCACACCCTAACGACCTGGGCGAATATAATGGGGAACTTCTCTCATGATGACATAGATATAGATATCTAATGCCATTGAATGTCTATTTCTCCGTATGGGTGCTGAGACACTTGCAAAGCTTATTGCAGTTAATGTCTTATTAATTTTGGCAGTAGTCTCCTTGAGGTAGACACGGGCAATATCGGACCGGAGCGCCGGAGGGCTAAGACCAACCTTCTCCTTCTCCCCCGCTGATGCGTTATGATCTGGCTTCACTCCACGTCATCAACAATCTCTCTTTGGTGCAAAATACCGTTGTAGTTTGTAGGCTTTTACATGATCCTTTTCAACAGGGATGAACAAAGGACCGCGAATCTGCGGTGCACCCGATATCGGAGACGGGCTTTTGATATTTGTCTTAGTATGAGGTAAGTTACAAGCGGGCGCCCAATTTTTACCGTTCTTTTATAAAAAATCAATAAAGCATCTTATCAACTAAAACTAATTGCCGTCCTCTTCTCTAGATATCTCAGACATGGGACATATTCTTGAGTTATGGCCAGCGTTACCACATCTTCTACACCGCCATTGCCTCGCCGGCAAGCACTATCTTTATAGTCTTTGAGACCCAAGGGTCCGGGAGGCCGGCCTACTCCATAGCCGGTGTTAGAGTCCGTAGTTGCACAATCTGAATACCTTGAAAAACGAGCGAGGTGGCATCAGAGAAGCTCCCTGATCAATTCTTGAGGCACTTAAGTAACTTTCAAAGGGAACAGAGGCAATAATGCATCAGAATGCCTTGTTGAAGTCTAAGAATCAGATGCTTTGATAGGCAAATAAGATTGTTAGTAAGTGGTGTAGAGCAAAAAGGACCCGGCTATGGGATGGAGAGAAAGGACGAAATTAATCAAAAAGAAGTTAAGTTAATGTGCAGGTGATGGTCGGACTATCGAGAAATGGTGGCCACGGGAGGTCAGGGCCGGTGAGGCAATGGCGGTGTAGAAGATGTGGTAACGCTGGCCATAACTCAAGAACATGTCCCATGTCTGAGATATCTAGAGAAGAGGACGGCAATTAGTTTTAGTTGATAAGATGCTTTATTGACTTTTTGTAAAAGAACGGTAAAAATTGCGCGCTCGCTTGTAACTTACCTTATTGAGAACAGTTTGATTGGCTTATGCAAAAGATAGAATAAGGAAAGGATACTGCACCTCTGCTTACAGCTAGACGAAGCCACACGCAGATGTCTGATCTAGAAAGGCCTATCACTACTATTACCGCTATTACCGCTATTACCGCTATTACCGCTATTAGAGCTCACTGCCTGGAGGTACTCCGTATTGGTTCATAAGCTACCGCAATTCCGAAGTGGTGCTTTACCAGGTTATATAAACGCACGAAATAATAGCAGACCCCCTCCATGTAGCCTCAGGTACTTTGAATTGCATGTATCTTGCTCCTAACTGTATCGATATGAAGCAACATGCGGGAAAAGACCGTCTTATTGAAACCAATGCATAAGCATACATTGGCAATATAAGAAGGCTTGCACGGCATCATGGGAAAGCCTTGATTGTCTTGGAAGCAGTTATCATCAGGCTATCAACTTGATTTAGATTAATGTACCAAGTGCCAAAGTTACCCTCGTCGTTTCAGTTAAGCAACTCAAACTACGTTTCTTACAAGAGCTAGTGTTGTTGCAAATCCATCCGCAATTGTGTCAAAGTGACGAGGTGGCAGCAGATTCATTGCGTTATGCGATGAAACTGCTTTCCAAGACGTATTCTTCTAGTCGCATAGTTCGCTTGTCTATACTAGTTTCTCTTCTAGCGCTAAACTCAACCTCTTTCTGAATTAGCTGCCCATAGTTGAACTCAGACGCATAAAGACGACGGTAAATCTCGCCGTGGCCTTCTAGTAGCCGGACTGCCGTAAAACTTGCGTCCCTAGTATGAGACGGCCCCCAGATGTTGGATGTTGCCAGTGCAGTGAAGTGGGTAATGTGATCTGCTAGCATACCTCATCGACTCCAACGCAGAAAGTGTTGCCTTAAAGTCACTGACATCACAAACCCCTAGTGAAATTGCAAGACAGCAAAAGGATTTGTTTCGGGGTTTCCCTTCTGAGACACAGTTGCCAAGATGTTTGGGTAATATGATCTGTTGTTGCCGTTGAATCACTGCCTTGCAGAGCTGAGTTATAGTCAGACAAGTGATTTTTTTTGGTTCCAATCGAATCTCTGGCTATATTGTGTAGGAAAGCAAATCGAGACATTCGCACGGGAATCGGCACTTGTCTGAGAGAGGTCCGATCCCTTCGTCATCCCAGGAATGCGGGTTATTTCATGACATGAAGCCACTCTCACCACCTCTTTCACACCCTTCTTATCTGCCAACCTCCAACCTTAACCCATCAACCTTTGCTATTAAGGCATCTCGCACCCAAGGGAAGTTTTCATCCTGCAAACCTTTTGTCTGATAGCGTGTAGCTCCACGACAGGGAAGGGATTGTCTAGACCGGATAATAGGCCTCTATAGTTTGATTTCAATCAAGTTATTAGTGTTTCTAGTAAATGTGATGAAAAAAAGCTCACATTCTCCCTTCCAGCCAACGTATCTAAGCTCATTGCCTCGTTATTCATCGAAACGCAGGCTACAAAGACACAAACAAATGTCTGGGGCCCTGAGTAAATGTAGAATGATTCAAAACTGCAAAAGCCGGACTCATCGGAGACTTAGAGCTGAATGATATACCCAATGAGAGCAAAAGATTGAGAACATCGAGATATTGGCTATTCTGCAAAGAAATCATGTACATGTGGTGCAACTTCTAGCAGAGTGACCCCCAAGCTTGGTACTCGTGCATTGTCACAATCTCCCAGATCCTGCTTTTTCCTGTATAGATATCAGACAGAGGGAGCTATAGGCTGTGTCACTAACGTTGAGTCTTTGTTACATGAAGAAATAAACTACCATAGTGTGTAAGGGCCTTTCAGAGCGTTGTGGATACAATACGTTAAGAGTTTGATTATTAATTTCTAGTTCATGCTGGATTCGTTAGATGGACGTAGTAAGATTGATGGTATTTTATTGCGAAATTGCCGGTATTGTTCTTCTTAGCTATTCTCCGTCTCTCTTTGAGCACTACTTATACTAGGGGTTACAGTCACGTACTCTTACTCAACTGTCTGCTGTTCTGTCGTATTTCTTGACAAATTTGATCTAGGCGGTGGTGTGATTAGAACGGTTGATTTGATTGTTGTTTGGAAACTAGAATCGTAGTTTACAAGCGAGCAGGACACTCCACTCAAATTTTCACCCTACCATCTTTCAAGCCGCTTTGCTTGAAACACTAATGATGTCTTCAAATTCTAAAGAAGCCAATCTCGTTCTTGCTGTCGCCGCTACCAAACAAATCCCAAAACTTAGTATCCGAGAGGCCGCTAAGATCTACACAGTCAGCCCTAGCATCTTACACGCCAGAATAAAGGAAAGATGTGCTCGACAAGATGTACGCGCCAGCTCTATGAGACTGACTCTACTCGAAGAAGAGACTCTGAGACTCTATTCAAGTTCATTCTTGACCTAGATTCGCGAGGATCCACTCCCGGCTTAGCGGTGTTGAAGAAATAGCCAACCTCCTTCTCTCGGCATGCGATACAGGACGCGTTGGACAGCACTGGACTTCATACTCCGTCCAGCGACAACCAGAGCCCAAGACGCGTTTTAATCGCGCCTACAGCTGACAGGGAGCTTTGTGTGAAGACCCAATCATCATTGATGCGTGGTTTCAGCTTGTGGCGAGCATGAAGGCCAAGTACAGCGTCGTCGATGCGGATTTCTATAACTTCGATGAGACTGGGTTTATGGTGGGCATGATCTCGTCCGCAATGGTAGTCACCGGCACCACGCGATGTGGAAAGGCAAAAGCAGCGAAACCTGTCATTGGAGACGGGTTACAGTAATCCGGGGAGTCAATGCCGAAGGTTGGGCGATCCCGCCGTTTATCGTGGTCAAGGGGTCCTACCACCTCGGTAACTGGTACACGGGATGCAGCCTCCCGCTCTCCTGGGTCATTAAGCCTACTGGGGATGGATGCGCGAATAATACAACTGGTCTTGAATGGAAAAAACATTACGATAAACATACTGTCGTTCTGTCCATGTGGTCCATAATGCGGTCCATAAGAGTGGCAGAATAGGGATGACTAAGCCATGGCACGTGCCACACCGCCCTGGCCACACCGCCCTGGCCACACCACCCTGGCCCAAGTCGTCCCCTCTTACTATGTAATAGACCGCACCTTGCGATAGATAGAGAATAGAAACCAGACATTGCCAAGAAGACCGAATTCACACCACCTTTGTAGACAGAAGGGGTTCGAGCACGGTCGCCAGTATTCTCACAGTTATCCACGTTTAGATTGACTTTTACCGACACGTTCGCACAAAAGGCAAATATCGAATGCCATGAGAGTCGCCAATCTGCTGAGTTTGAGCAATTCTGCAAGGATAGGAAGATTTTTACGTCTTTCATTCCCTCACACTCATCGCATGTTCTTCAGCCACTTGATGGTGGGCTCTTTAGTTCTTTGAAGCGGGCGTATGGTCGCAAGATTGAAGAGCTCATCAAGCACCACATTACTCATGTGACCAAGGTTGAGTTTTTTGCTGCCTTTGAAGATGTCTTTTCTTCTGTTTTTACAGAAAGCAATATTAAAGGGGGGTCCAGAGGGGCTGTTTTAGTACCTCATGACCCTCAGGCGGTCTTATTGAAGCTGGATGTCAAGTTACGGACTCCAACACTGACCGGCCCTCTTCTAGGAGGGACCGATGCTTGGGTCTCTTTGACGCCACGCGACCCGACAAAAGCCTTCTCACAGTCTGCCTATGTCAAGAATCAAATTGCTCATCAGGCAGGCTCTCCGGCCCCAACTTATGATGCTGTCAACCAGTTTACAGAGGGGACAGGCAATAATGCAAGAGGTAGTGTTTTTGCGTGAGGAGAACAAGTCACTGTGAGCAGCAAATGAGACACTCAGAAAACACCAGAGAGCCAAAAAGACACATGTAGGAGGAGCCCTTACTGTAGGGGATGCTCAAGTTATCCTAGATCAAAACGATGTTGATTGGCAGGTGGCTCTAGAAATGGTGGTTGGTCGAAGCGGACTGCGGCGGGCATTCGGCACTGTGACAATTGTGGGAAGACAGGCCATAGTGCAAGAACCTGTCTAGAAGATGTAGAATCATATAGTAAGTCTAACTGGAGTTATTTTAAATAGATCTTTTTTGTTATTATATCGCAATGGAATAATGAATGTGAGGGGTAATGGGAAGTGTTCCGCTGACTGGTAACTTACGTTAGTCTTTTTACGGGGAGATCATTACCTCGCTTGAAAACTAAAAGCATAGAAAGCCTAGAAAACCGTTGTTAGGTGATCATCTTATTGTTTCACTGATTGTGATAGTTCAATAGTAAAGGAAGATCAATAAATAGCATCCTGGTTTTTGGCCGGGGGCATTATAGTAAGATGCAAAGCTCCACAGGGCTGAGCCATAGGCCCTGAGATGCGATGGACATGCCCCTTGCCAAGCGTTCTTGATGTTGTATCTATCAAACCACTTGAATCAAGAGCTTGTGGAATGACCCCTGGCTGCCTAGGCGCAAGAATCACCTTGAATGTTTGTATACGAAGCGATGACATAACTGAGAAAAGCATAAAGTAAAAGTTGCACTTTCTAGGTGCGGCACTTAGCTTAGGCAAGACAAAAGTTTAGAATTAGCACAAGCCGTATGTGCTTCATACAATTCTACCCCGGATAGCAAGATAACTATTAGCAAGAAGAGATGTTAGGTTCGGGAGTAATTAACTAAAGGCTATTTTAAAGGCAAGACTTCCGCGTAGTTTACGAGTCTCCAGCGTCAAGAGGAATGTAAATCCATGTGCCTTCTGCATAGATGCACGATAGCTTTGATGGCTTTGATAGATTTAGTGTGACCATGTTCTGAGCGTACAGTCCGCCCACGGTTTGGAGTTGGAAATGTTAAAAGCCTGGATTTAGTATATGCAAACCCACCATGTTTTGGCTCAAGCAATTCGAGAGTCTCATAGCAGATCATAGGGGCCTGCCTCTGGCGATTTTGTTTCTCAGTTCGTTAGAACTGTTTGATGTCTTTATTATGGTGCTAGTATTAAGAGTCTAGTACTGCATCATCGCCGATCACCTGGTGCCAGGTGACAGCTTAGTCAGCTCTGGGCCATATACACAGCCACACTGTGGCACTGCCACGCGACTGACCCACATCACATAGTTTACATTCAGTCCTAAGAAATCATGTAGATGGACTAAATAGTCCATGCCCAATCACCACAACATCAAACGCTGGATGTCCACATCTGACCTTGAAAAGCTAGACCTCGCTCTCAACGGCATTGAAAAAGTCGAAAAGTCGAAAAGTCGGGGGTGGTGGGCTGGCCACCCCTCCGAGCTGAGTAATCTGCTGCCTGGCACTTCTGATAGTCAAGGACCAAAAGTATGCGACTGTATTGGTCTGATGACGGATGACTAGCAGGAATGCCAAGACCACAGGTCATTCAGTATCCTCACTTAAATGAGTAGTGATTATACCGAAAAAGCGAGCTTACTACTTGTCAGCTTTTCATCACATCCTATATGGCTTGGCAGCTCTTTGAGATTGCGTGCCAAAGAGCTGAAATTAGCCAAAAGAGGCAGAAGAAGTAGCTGTTTGCCCCTGCTTTGAAGGGACAAAAAAGCGGCACACTTTTGCGACTCACAGCAGAGGCATATCCCAACAATGCTACTAATTGCTTCGAATCTTGAAAGCCGAGAGATTGGGGTTTGTAGTTGGGCCATCATGCCTTGACATCAACTTGGATTTCAGCTCTTGTTCTACGCTTGTCATTTTTGAGTTTCTGCCAGGGGCTTGTCCCACTTCCTAGACGAGTGTCCCTTCCATTTCATATGGAGTAATGCTAGTGCCTATAGGGCCTTGTCTTGCTTTTGTCGATTTCACATGCACACGTTGGCTTGACTCTCTCGTTGTTTAGCTCAATACCAACTCACTCCGCCCAGAAAGTAAAGAGGATAGCGTGTATGTAGGCATGTACGCGCGCCTTGCCAAATACCCATGGCATGTAGAGGCTTATCACCTAAAGCAAAGAATAAGGATGTTCCAGCCTCTGCTTCTAGCCTCTGACAAGTCCGTCTGCCTATTCACTGCTGCCCTCTTTGAGTCCAAGGTCAGGGGTGAGGGGAAACTTGCCTCTCTGCCCTGGTGATGGCGATAGCAGCGATTTATGAAAGGGTACTAGTATTCCTTTCGTATGTTGACCACTCATGTTTGATCTTGCATCAAGCACCTAGAATACTAGCTTCTCCGTTCTTGCCTCTGATTGGCCAGTTTACGAAAAGTTTACGAAAAAGCTCACGCCATACCCCATTGCGCCTAGCTTGATATAAACCTTACAATGTCACTAGGCAAGCTATGTAGGTCCATTCAATGTCATCAGCCCTTTCGACTGTTGTGAGACACCTCCCATTCCATATTCAGTCAGGATTTCTGTAGTGTAGAGAGCTATAGGGTGCATATCATGGCTTTAGATAGCTTCAGGACTCTAAAACTTGTCAAGCTACTCAGGACGAAGGCGAATTCTATCTCAATAACCCATATGTGACGGTGTACGTCTTGTTTGCTGCTGGAATCAAGAAACCTCTTTCACGTATTTCTCATCTTTCAATCGGGTATATTAAGCAGGGCAATCCGACCTCAGTTCCATCTCATCTCCTATCTCAATTCATCATCACTTATCACGCTTTCTATCCCTTGCATACACAAGTTTCTTCTAACAACTTCCTTCAATCAACTATAACACGCATACTTACCGCTCTTTAAACTTCCTAATTCCTCTTACTTCTTGTTTCTCCCTTTTCTCAAATATCTTTATCCCTCCCCATTCCTATTCATTTCCCTCGTTTACATCTTCAAAATAATGCATTCTACTGAGTCCGCCTCCCCAAACTCTGCTTCTTCTGGAAGCTCTAATGGAAGTGGCCCCAGTGGCACCCATTCTTCTGGTGCCCACCAAGCCACCATGGGCTCTCATATTCCTCCAACAGCTTCCCATGGCCAGGACGAGAATATCAACATGTCCGAAGTATGTTTATAACTGTTCCTTTCTGTATCGTAATGGGATTGCCATTTTCTAACCACACCACTCACACCTATTTAGAACATCAGCAATGCTCCAGGGAGCGAAGCTGTTATGGCGGCAGTTAACACTCAACAGGCCGGGCTTGGAGTGCCCATGGTCGGTTTTGATCACCCCGCTCTCCAACCTATCCCTGACCTCCACTTCGATGTGAATTCACTTTTGCATCCCATGTCAATGGAGTTTGAGATGCCCTTGCTCACGTCGCAAGGCGAATTGGTCGCCATTATGGAGGCTTCCCAACTCGACCCTGAAACTTTCCTGGCAGTGCAGAATGAGCTAGTTGATGAGGAACCATTAGACGAGGGGGAAGATTGGGTGTATTCTTCCCCCGGGTCAGATTCTCACGGCATGAGTTCTACGCATGAAGATGGCGACCTGAATTCTAACTAGGGCGCGGGTGATTATAACACTGGCTCAGCAGCCGCTTGGAGAGTAGACTGTTTCAAATATGGGCTTCGGTTTCTTTGGTACGGAGTTGACTTGGGTTATACATTTAAATTTTATTGTATTTATAGATTTGCTTCCCATATTTCCCTTCTTTGATCGTGTTGGGGGCTGCGTATAGTAGTTATGTGCACTAGATTAATAGATATTTAGCAGTAAACAGATAATAGGGTGTGCTGAAAAACCCTTGATGGTTTGGGAAGACGGCAAAATTGATTCTATTGTTATTCAAGTTATTTACTTATTCTCATGCTATTACAGAGAAGAGGGGAAGCGCGAGCTCCTAAGAAGCTGAAAGGGCCTTGGTAAGCTCATCAGACTCGGGAACTCGATGACCCTAGTCCGTCTTATCTGGAAACTAGCGAAACAGATATTTAGCTGTGTATCTCATCCTCAGAACGTTAAGACTTTCAGTTTAAAACCCAACATTGTTTGTGGCTGGCATTATCCTAAGTCAGACTAGTGCCAGCCGGATGGGGATAATAAACTCCAGAAGCTTGTGCAAGATCTGTAGAGAGAGTCTGGTATTGCCACCCTCTTGATTTGGCGTACAGATGAAGATTCTAAATACATCTGTAGAAGCTAAAGGCAGGATTCTCTTGCCAAAACGAGCTGATCTAGAAAGGATACTGGCTTCATCTGGCAATTTGTTGTATATACTTTAACCTTGATAATCAGCAAAAAGGCTGCTCTTAATTTGGGCTACGATTTGAAGCAATTTTACCAGCTGTCCTTCTATTATGCTTATGTGAGCTACAGCTCCGAAAGTATCGAGAAGCGAGTTCCATAGAAAGCCCCATACGGCGAAATGTGGTCGCGAGCTGAGCCGGCTTACATAGATATGCGACGTTTCACAAAGGCCAATCGTCAGAGACACGATTTATATTAATGGGATTGTTGTGAGTGCTATGGATGTAAGTAGCTGGGAGCAAGGCACAATTCTTCGCATTGATATGCTTTTTCTTCATTTAATAGTCAATTCAGATGCTAGAATCAACAACACAATTAGGTAAAAACTAGGACATATGATATCTTTGGGTTGGATACTTCTCTTCAAGCTAGCGTGTGGCATCTCGGCATTTCCCTCCACATGCGTTGCATAATCCATGTGGGAAGAGGGACGATATAGGCACAAGCCCGAGCAAAAGATCGAAATTCAGAGAGTAGTAGAGACAGTCAGAAGCTTCTTATTCATCAAAGGGCTGCAGAGTAAGCTAGTGTTGTAAGTTAACGTTGACAATTAGTTCTTGAAAGTCTAATTCAAGGCCCCAAGCCTCACTATATCTCGGAACATAGTTCACTGGATTTTCTTTATGTGATTCCGGTTTGCTATTAGTTTATATAGCTACACGTGCTCTGCTCTCTGTTGGTTATCATGCCATTAGCCGGTAGAGCCCTAAATATGCTAATCCTACTGAGATACCAGTGATACCCATACGGCGGCTGCGCATGCCGAACATGGAGCCGCTGCGGATAACTTCAGCCTGGCGCTTCTCTAGCTGGCTCATGCCACTAAAGTAGTTAAAGCCCGATAGAGTCAAGAATGCACCACTTCCTGGTGGGTGGGGGAGCACGAGTAGCGAACGTACTGTGTTAGAAAAAAATTGGCCACAGCAGCTGTTGGGGCATGTTCTCTGCTCTCGGCGGCGACTCTCGCCCTAGACAGCCAACTTACCAATGATCTTGCACGGCATGCAGTCTTCGTTGGCCTCGTTCTTAAGGACTTTGCTTAGTTTCTCTGGGCGCTCAAGCTCATAGAGAGGAGGTACCTTGCCACTCATTTTGGTGGATATTGAAGTGGAAGCGGAATAAAATTGAATCTCTATCTGAGAGTTTAAAATTAAAAAATTCCAAAAAAAAAAACAGGTTGAGAAATCTCCAAGTTCTGCTTCTAGAACAAAGAGGAGCAAGATTATGAATTTTCCTCCTGCTCCTGAATTGTCGATAGTGACACAAGGCTGAAAGCTTAATGTTAAGCTATCTATTTTCATTGGCTGGAGGCTTCTTGAGCTACCCCACTAATGCAAGGCTGGCCTAAGCACATTATAGTGACGTTTTATCACCATGATTAGAAGCTTTGCTAAGCTTAATTTACGAATGATGTGTTTCTTTTGCTCGTGACTGTGGAATTTGTCTTGAACACTCTATTATATGCGGACTTAAAATCAATTTGGCAGCTTCCAGCCCAATTACAGATCTAATGAACGGCATAATTGAGTCTGTGCATATTCTTGATGAGAGGAAGTGAGTCTCCGCTAGTCATGGCAAGCTTGTTTCTATGGTTTAGATTCTGTACTTCTATTATTCTCCTCGCTGACCTTTCCACTACTATCTCGCAGTAATCCCATCCTGTCGCATATTTACAATGGCCGCCCGCCATCATCGGCTATCCTTCTCCCACTATATCTTGCACACTCGGTGCCACGGCCAAACTTGATGTATCTACAGAGCACGAACCCACCGACACTATTATTCAGCTTGAAACATGACGATCTTTTACTATTTGCTACAGCCTCGGAAGAGATCGAGCCACTTGTAGTCTTAGAATTCTTACACCGCATAGTTGATGCTCTGGAAGAGTTCATTGGAGCGCCGGTCCTCCCCATGAAGCTAGAGCAAAACTACGAGATAATAGCTCAGCTTCTGAATGAGATGTGCGATGCCGGTACAATCAATACCACTGAGCCCAATGCACTGCGCGACTTAGTCGAGGTTGAAGGCTGGGTGGACAAGCTGCTGGGCAGCATATCAATACCTACGTTAGTGCACCCCACCATGATCTTAACCGTCTCATATGAAGCCTGTTTGTTCCTAACCCTGATGTGAACTATGCATTATAGTAACCCTTCCTTTGCCTCGACATTTTCAAAGCCCGCGTTGCCAAGCTCTACCAATTCAAATATACCTGCCTTGCCTTGGCGTCGAGCTAATGTTCGTCATACTACAAATGAGATGTACTGTGATGTCGTGGAGTCTCTATCTGTGACATTTGCCCCCTCGGGCAGGCCATTAGCTGCCTTTGCACACGGAACCATTGCTTTTACATCCAAGGTATCAGGCGTACCGGACGTCGTATTAATGATGTCAACAGCCTCAGGGAAGCACCACATTGAAAAGACCATGGAACTGCCGGTATTCCATCCTTGTGTGCGTCTTCAGCGTTGGAAAGAACACCCAGGCGAGCTAAGTTTTGTGCCGCCTGATGGCCGTTTCATTCTAGCCAGTTATGAAGTTGATCTTTTGCCACCTATCAAGGATAACAGCGGTATCAGTGCAAGCCTTGCCGCTAGTAGCCTAAAGCTGCCTATTAGCGTTGAAATTAAAAAGGGCCTTGGCGCAACTGGCGCCGAATTTGAGGTACGACTCCAAGTGAACAAGACATTTACTGCCGGCGCAATCAGCGGCTCTGCCCTGTCGCGAGCTGGCCCTCGTGGGGTTGGCGCTTCGGCCCCAATAACAATGGAGGACCTGTGTATCAAGATACCTTTCTCCGAAGAAGTCAAAAACCTTCCCGAAGTGCGGCCCAGCCGAGGAGACGCCATTTTCAACACTACGGACAAGATTCTCGAATGGAAAATTCCAACAAAGGAAATCCATGGTTCCGGAAACTTTAGCTTGCGGTGTACAGTACGAAGCCATGCCACTGGGAATGATGACGATGATGAGAACGATAGTGAGGGTGGCGTGCCTTTGAGCGGTTTGTACGACTTTGACGCACCTTACCAGCGAGGAATTGCAGCCAAAGCAGAGCATGCAGCAGGCCAGATAGAAAGCCAGGCAGGTGGTAACGGTGCCGAGGCAGAAGAACGCAGTAATCTACTCAAGGTGTCACAGAACAAAATTCTTATGCCATCCTCAGTCATGGTTAGCTTCTCTATCAAAGGCTGGCTAGCAAGCGGGCTCAAGGTTGAGAGCATCAATTTAGACCGGCGAAAGTCCAAGGGCCTGGGAGAGGGTGTGAAGCCGTACAAAGGCGTAAAATATGTCACGGTCAGTCGGAATGGCGTGGAGCTTCGGTGCTAGGCTAGTTAGCATAAGCTTGGCCAGTAGAGAAGGCTTGATGAAACCTGTCTAGGCAGATCGATGCATATTCTTATTTACATTGCAGAATTACGATTGAATGCGAGCCTAGAAGGAAATAATAGATTTGTTGATTTTAAAATTACTGTGTACCGGTAATCTGAGCAGGCTCTTATCGAATCGTCGTCCCTGGCCGAGTTCGGCAAAGCGCTCTCGCTGGCTATTGCGACTCAAGATGATTTGGATGGCCGTGCGCGGCGGATGTAAACCAAAGGCTATATTCATGGCATTTGCTCGGACTGCGCGATTAGGTGAGGATGATTTAAATCGGTCGAGATCTGGATTTCAAGCAATAATTTAGATGGACGATATACAACAAAGAAATCACAGATCACTCTAGATTCTAGTTCAAGAATATTTAGTGTGTCCCGGAAATTTATACTGCAAGTATGATAGTACTGAGACGTCCCCACGCTCAAGGAAAAATTAACTGTAGCACCTAAACTAGCCAAAATATGAAGGGGGAGAAATACAAATGCCATGATAGTGTTTGGAAGAGTACAAAGAATATTGCCGGAGCCAAAGATGAGGCTTGAACCAGGCCAAGACCATGCGTGGGCACAGTTTAGAGATGCAAGACTAGATGCATTTCCTTGAGGAATAGAGAGCAAGTCGGAGAGAAGGGATAGGAGGATTTCTAGACTCCTTGCAGGCTAGAGACTTCCAATATGTCGCCTAATCCAAACCTTCCGATAAATATCAAAGTGTCACAACTAACGGAAGAAAAGAAACGCAATTGTCCTAATGGAAGACCCCGGTGAGCGGAAAGGTGGTACAGGTGGTCGAGAAACACCACGCTAGCGGTGAAGCCCATGAGAAAGTCTACATGAAATACACTTGAACTCAGGCGAACTGCTGCTGGGGCTACTGTTACTGCCTTTAGAATGGGCACTGGCAAACCTACAGGGCCAAAGCAAAACCCTGGCGCCAGGTCAGGGCCTCCACGGGTCAAAGAAGGATAGGCCAAGAAAGCAAGCGGAGGGAGGACGGTGTTTACTTCTTGGAACACTAAGTTCCAGACGGGCTGGATAGATAGCGATGAGGTTACTATAGAAAGTTATGGCACTCAATTAAATACTTTTATATGTTTCTGTAACCAAGTAACGTACATCATAAGCATGCGTCGCATCCAAGTATGCGTCACACTTGTCCCTCCTAAATCTAACTCTTCACTTGATCAATCAATTCTTCTACCATTGAATATGACAACCACAAATACTGAGGCTAAAACGCTGCATGCTCTTCAA
Source organism: Ceratocystis huliohia (assembly GCA_038382965.1). Lineage (NCBI taxonomy): Eukaryota > Fungi > Ascomycota > Sordariomycetes > Microascales > Ceratocystidaceae > Ceratocystis > Ceratocystis huliohia. The sequence continues at coordinate 16,667 of JAXCEX010000012.1, read as the reverse complement.
GCCCTCCAAAATAACCCAAAACTAAGCATTCGAAGTGCTGCAAACCTCTATAGAATCTCTGAGCATAGGCTAAGTGGCCGGCAGAAGGGCCTTCGATCGCGTCGACCATCCAATCCTAAGGAACAGATCGTTATTCTGTTCATTCTGGGCCTAGATTCGCGAGGATCTGCGCCCCGCCTCGACTGCATGGTTCAAAAGCAATGGATCATCGGCTGTTTGATGACCGAGACGTGCCACCAGTTGGCAAGCATTGGGCTTCAAACGTTGTCAGGCGACAACCAGGCCTCAAGACACTGTTTTTCTCACAAGTATGACTACTAGAGAGGCAAGTGCGAAGATCCAGTCATTATCCGTGACTGGCTTAAGCTTGTGGAGAACACGATTGCGAAGTATGGCATACAGTTGAATGATTTCTACAACGTCGATAAGACCAGTTTTATGATGGGCTTAATTCAGAACGAAATGGTCGTCACCGGCATAGATAGGCGTGGAAAGCAAAAGCCAGTGCAGTCTAGAAACAAGGAATGGGTTACGGTCATTCAAGCGATCAATGTAAATGGCCGAGCGATCCCACCGCTTATCATCAGCGCAGGCTAATATCACCTCACCGCCTGGTACTGAAGACGCAGCCTCCAGGGTCATTTGGTTATTGCGACGACCCAAAATGGCTGGGCCGATAACGAGACTGATCTCGAGTGGCTTAAGCGCTTTGGTCACTGCACAGCCAAGCGATCAAATAGTCGCTATCGTCTCTTAATCCTCGATGGCCACGAAAGTCACCACTCCACCGAATTCGAGAGATGCCGTGAGGAGAATAAGATCATTAGGCTTGGTATGCAACTTCATTCGTCTCATCTACTTCAGCCTCCTGGTGTCGGATGCTTCAGCATGCTTAAGAACGCTTACGACCAAGAAATAGAGCATCGAATCAGATGCTCTATAACCCACGTTTCGAAGACTGAGTTCTTCCCAGCAGCATTCTACGCCGCATTTCAGGCCACCATGATGGAAAAGAATATTCACTCAGTCTTCAGAGGGGCTGGACTTACTCCCTTTGACCCGGAATGCGTCGCCTGGAAGCTTGGTGTGCGGCTACAGACTTCAACGCCTACCAAGGAGGAGGCAGAACCGTCGACCCCTTGGGTTTCAAAGACCCCAAAGACCGTGCTTGAAGCCCAATTTCAGTCAGAATACCCTGAGACGAGTTGAAAGGCACAAAAGTAGCTCCCCAGCGTCAATTCTAAAGGTCATACGCTCTTCTTCTAAGGGAACAAATATATTTATGCATGAGGTTGCCATATTGAAGGCTAGAGTCAAAGACCTTCCTTAAACTGGCGAATGAGATGCCAAGTCGGTGCCGGAGGGCAAAAAGAATCCGAATACAGAAAAGACGGGTAATGAGAGCCGATGAATAAATTAAAGCAATCGATCAAATGGATGTGCATACACAGGTAGTGGCCGAATCACCGAGAAGTAGTGATCAGAGAAGGCCAGTGCGACCAAGGATTCAACATCGTGGGTAATGTCAGTGGCAAGCCTGGTCATAGTGCAAGAATATGTCAGGTAGTAATTCAGACGAAAAGTATAGCGAATAATTTAGCTTGATTTAATAATTTGTTGTGTTTTTATTGCGATTTCTATTTTGAAGGTATTAAAAAGTGCGACGCATGCTTGTGAGGCACCTTATCTGAGGAAATCGTAGTTCTGAGTGATGATGATGAAAATGCGGAGGAAGACGACAAATACGAGGAGCTTGTGGGACACAACATCCCAAACATGATCCTAGATGTTCGCGCTAGAAATACTGCGCTAAATGTATGGGGCATCGTTCCCCTGATCGAGACCATATTGCACTATTCCTAATAATCATTAGCTTGATCGGACTAACAAGGTTATTAGGCTCCGTTTCCGTGTGCATCATCCATATCCTGCACCTCCCTACCCCATCGCTTGCAATCTCAAGTCACAGGCCTTTCTTTGTTTCCATTAAAGTTACTTCATGAAAGCATATGCCACTTATAAAGCCAGTAGCATTTATATTCAGAATACCGAGAGGTGAGGTGATCCTCTCTTCTACCACAATGCTTGAAAACGATGAAACTACTGTGTATTCTAATTCTCTCTTCTTGGGCTTTTCTGTTCGGTGACTCGGGCTATCTTATAGCGCAAGCGCCCCGCGGCTAGGGGTCGCTATAGAGCACCCTAGTTTCCCAAGAGCTTGTTCCAAGGAGCAGCCAATATTCGTCTTGGATAAGACCTTCTATTGGCCCTGAACAGTGTCTTTCTAAAGTCTAAGAGATGTGACCTAAACGTCCTTGTACTAAGTAACAAGCATAATGTACTGGCTTCGCGCATCCAAGTGTAAGAAATGTTGCCAATGCTGGGCCTAATAGACTAGCCCTCCACACAAGAGGACATCGTGATTTTGTAGTAGTATTCAGAACATTGTGAACTTCGATTCTTTAAGAGATAGTATGCCTTCGTCTGGGCGGCATTGTTGATTCTTTTTCCCTTCTCCTTTCCCATGAACACCAAGATTTCTTCAAGATTGGAACACGTCGACCTGGCAGACTGCATACCAAGGAACAATACCGGCTTCAAGTTCCATCCTGAGAATTTAACTGTGGGATCTCTGATTTGAGCTTAAACAACCGAACCTAAGAATAGTTGAATGACTGAGATGGCACCACCCGCCCCCACCAAATAGAACGGAGTAAAACTCTCCGACTGCCGCTGTTTATACTCGAAATATTAGCATTTAAGGTTAGAAGTAACGTAACGTAAGAGATATAAACTGAATGAATACAAGATGACTACCAAGCACAGGATACATACTATATCTTCATCTCTTACGCAGTAGTTATGACTATGCAGCTTCGCGAGATCAACATGCTAAGTTGGAAATCGATCACCGGTTCTTTTAAGTTCGGTTTAGGATCTTACTACAACTTGCTGAACTGTAGCTTGCCAAGGGCAAAGGTTGAACACAAGCAATTCAAAATTAAACCAAATCATTCCAATAGTTCAACATCGAGCAATTCTTAGATGGTCATGTATGTATTTATTTTAGTAGCGTAGCTTAACTCAAGTACTGGTGGGAAAGATAGCTTAGAAGGCTGGGACTGCTATTCATTGCCAATCTTATCCTAGTTCTAGCTATCTCTATGCTGGGGGTAGTTTTACCACAGGCTGACAAACTCCTACTGTAGGCACCACGCTATCGGAGCCTGGAAGGTTGTATCATCTTCATCAACGCACATGCAAATCCCGTCTATTAAAAAGCAGTGTATGTCCTCACTACCAGCAGAGCTGGTGTCAACATCAGGTTTTTTAGTATTGCCGACATTTTGAACGTTGCCAGGAGGAGCTGCCAGAGCACTGGCAGCAAAGGCGAGAAGTAGGGTAATAGTCCAGCGTTGCATGGTTGTCGAGTGACAGTTTCCGGTTAATGTTTGGTAGAGGGAACTTTGCAATGGCAAAGATATTGTAGCAAAATTAAGGATTGAGGAAGAAGAGAGTGGTAATAAGGCTCAAGAAGAGGCTGTGAGTGAAGTCGAGGTATGAGAAGTATAAAACCGATGTCCTGGAGAAAGAAGAAAAGAAACCACATGTTGTGAAGTGAGACCCCTTATATACTTGTTTGAACGTTTCTCAAGCAAGTCTAAGTACATTCAATCATGTCACTAATCCCACATCACTAGAGCTACATCAGCATCAAGAATGCGAAAGAGGGTCACCAAATCAAGAATATCACACATGTAAAAACGATACATAGCAGCTATGTTCACCTCGGCATCGAGGCACACGATAACAGAGTTGCCATAGCGTGCATATTATCTATATAAGTCGGATCTCCGACAAGTTTCTGGAAAAATGGAAATTCAATTACACCGAGCTCCTTTCGTAGCTCAACTTTTAATGCAGCGGACGGAGGACGAGCACTAACCCTGTCTTCCATAAAAGCCCTTGCGTCTACCCTTTCTGTTTTCTCGTCCAACCCCAGAATAAATCATTTCTTCATGATGTTATATAATTATTTTGTAACACCAAAGCCATCTTCTTCCATAAATGTCGATAACCCATTCTTACATGGCACGGCCCACGGGCGGGCAAACATAGTTGCCGGCCTAATGCTGGCCGATGGGTTGTGTTTAGTTCTCTGTAAGGAGACTAATCATCCATCCCTTCCACACTGCTCAGTCGAAGGGGGGGGGTGAGAAGCCCCATGAATGCGGATTTGACGTGCGGGTTTGACATGAGTGTGGCTAAAGGTGTTTCCATGGAGAGAGCAAACTTCGCAGAACTAGCAAGAGCTTCGCCTTGAGAGCGCCGTCCATTCATTCCACTCCCCAATGTATTTATAATCAATATTGTAGAGCTTAGTATATGGTCGGATACTGTGTTTTTAGTCTTGATAGGCTGAAGGACTAAGAGTAGCCTGGGCCCTGTTGCTGGAATTTCATCTGCTAAATAAGAAATTCATCTGTATTGTAGGATGAGTGTAGGACAATTATGCACTAGCCTAGCTTACAAATGGTGTTTATGTATGAGCGGGCAAATTTCCGAGATAGCATCCCAACCTAATGGCTAGTAGTATACCCTCAACAGAAGCCACATTGCCAGGGCTATAAGCTTCTTTGCTTCTCCTTAATAACAGCAGTTTCTTTTGTGGTATTCATGAGCTATATGAACAATGATAGCAATTTTCCTAAGATATAGGCCTGTGGTTCTAGAGGCCCTTCTATACTTGAGTCTGAACTCGAGCAGCTTTCGTGCAGGCAGAAACCTAGCTATGCATCACGTGCTTGAATAACATTGACTGTGGTTGAGGCAGCGCCTATATGTGGCTTGATTCTAGAATGAGATAATTTAATGCGGCGGGCCTTTCCATGTCGTAGTTCCCCATCTTATTTGGATACTTTTCTCAATGCCTACCCTTGACTTCGAGAGTGCAAAAGCCTTGGCAGCATTCTAGGGATCAAATAGATGCTGTCTTCTAGTAGGGTTATGGCGATCTTAGACAAAAAGGGCTAGTGTCAACGGGCTAGGCTAGCGTCCAGTGGTTTGTTGGAGCTGCATCTCAAATCTTGCATCGAGTGCTGCTGTTGTAAAGGGCACCATTAGGGTGCATGGCATGTTGGGATAGATTAACAAAAGGGCTGTGGTAAAAGAGGAGATGAAGCACCACAAATGTAAGTGGAGGCCAACAGTTTCCATGTGAGTGAATCTTTTCAAACCTGATTTCAACACATTGATCAGCTGTGGTTAGCTGTTCGGCAGATGTACTATCTTACATCTGGATCCATGCCCCGTAGATTTGGTATTATCTATCTCCCCATCTTTGCGATAAAGAGCTTTTGATGGCGGCGAGAGACCATATTGGGGGTAGCCACGAAATCACAGGTCTCTACTATATACCAGCACACCCATATTATGGCACACTTGTAGTAATTCTTAGACTCTGCCTGGAATCGAGTGATAAAAATCTCGCTAAGCAAGACGTGTGCCGGAGTCGCATTATAAATACTAGCTATCTAATTACATAGATGGCTCAAGAATTACTAAATCAACTCTGCCGTATTGATCGAGTTCGTGTTTTTCGTTTAGCGCTACATATACGCCATGTCACACTAGACAATTGACAGGGTGACCCTTAAGGTTATCACATGATAGAAATACGAACAACAATTGCATTTAATTCTTAGCTTGGTAATGATGGTTGCACAGTAGATATCAACGGCACGGTGGGTTCTTCGTAGCGGCTTACTTAGTCTTGAACAAATAGAAAAGCGTTTAAACGGGTCTCCGTATATTTCGTATCGCAAAAGCTATCCCTGCTCCTTAGGTAAGGGCCCAATAGAGCCACGGGTACCCGTCGCTCGCTATAAAATCGCAGATACCTATAGCTCCCACTAGATGGGCAATTGCTATGTAAGCATCCCATTTTGCTACACAAGAATCAGGCTTATGTAGGCATCAGATTTTATGCACTCTAATTAGCTAGAAATATTTCTGTTAGTGCATTCCATGCTTTGGGGATTCTGCCAATGTACCTCTCTCGCTAGTCAATCCTATGGCCCATCATGACAGCCAGCAACTTCATGTGCAACTGAGCGGTTATAGTGTTGCACTACTTCAGCCGGTTGGAGAGAGCGAGCCAAGGAGATGATGGCATATTTTGACTGGAATACGGCGGAGGATGATCGTATAGAGGCTGAGGTCGCGGGGGAGCTGGGGGATCATCCCCTCGGAACGAGAAGAAGGGGTGTAGCTGACATCTAGAGGAGGATAGATAAAGATACTTGAGAATAACAAGCCTTGCATCTAATGAGTAGAAGGGGAGATTACATTGTATTTAGTGAATGAGAATCAAGTGGTTATATTTGAACACAAAGATGGCTAAAATAAGCGTTTTAGAGACAAAGGCTGTGAATTGGCTGAGTTCACAGCTGCTGTAGTATTTCTGGCTGCCATTGCTACTCGTAAAGAATCCTCGAGATTTGGCTGGCTGTTAGTGCACAAGCTTCACCACCTTTGTACCTTTGTGGGGCTTGTACCTGTGAGTTAAAGCCAATCAGAGTGGGTAAAATGTGATGCCCACATAGTGGGGGCTGGGCACCCCTGTGAGGTATCCGCCTATTGGACCCCGCACAAATTTAGCCGAGTAAAAATTTAGACGCCAGAGAAAGGGAGTCAAGAAGGATTTTAGACAGCATAACGCAAGGAATCAATTGGAGAAGACTGATGTTAAATTGGTCCTTAAGTATTTTATATTGGGTTAAATGAAAAGTCTGTTTACTCCTCTTTCTATTTATACACACCCCTTTTTTCCTCAGACAAGAACCCCATCTTGTCTGTTTATCCGAGCCTTCTCCCATGGAAGTTTTCTCAGTACTCTGCATCACTCATGTCCATTGTTATCACCACACGACAGGATCTCCACAGCATATTGATCTGCCTGCAGTAGGGCATTGGCAGTTGTTGTTGGTTCTAATTAAAATACTTGAAGTGGCTATCTAACTCTTTTCGTACCACCCGGATTCTCTCGAATGGTCCTTTATGGATGAGATGAGCATTGGTGTGCTAGTAGTCTCCTCGGGCGTTGCCCCCGGTGCATATGAGTGGGCGGAGCTGTGGCTGAAGTCACGTGTAACCCTTATAACCCTGCTGTTGAAGTATGCTGGTTACGGCGCCTCACAACAGGTTTTGAGAAAACTTCCACAAGTGTCCCGGAGAAGGTTCGGATAAACATATGAGATGGGGTTCGGTTCATGTCTGAGGAAAAAGAGGGCGTTTACAAGTAGAAAGAAGAGAGAGTAAACAGACTTTTCATTTAACCCAATACAAAATACTTGAAGGCCAATTTAAAACAGAGGCTACTGTTGACATTTGACAGCCGTAAAAATCGGACTTACTAAATTATTCTAACTATCCCTTATTCCTACATTTATATCCACCTTCTTTTTTCTCCGATAAGCCTGGCTCTTATCAGTTTACCCGAAGAATATCCGGAACGATCGCGGAGGTTCTCTCAACATATGGCTGGGTGCATTATTCTCCCTAGTATTGTGAGAATATAGTTCTGGTATTTCAATTTAAGTTTTCTCAGGTTTTATCTTCCCCTCTATCCCAACCTCAGTTACCCCTCTTTCCTTATATGCTGGCCTTTCTGATAATAACAACGTTTTGTCAGTTTATCCGGGGTTCATCTGGACTTCTCCCGGGAGTCTGCTTTTAACCAGCCAAGTGGCCAAATCTCTACAAGTGTTGCTGGTGCACGATGGTGAAGACTCACCAAAGTTACCTTAAAGCGTCTTATTAATTTAAATCTTGGGGAAAAAAGAAGTAAAACTAAATCTAAAGCAAAAGAAGAACAGAAGAGCTTTATACAAATGTAATATCTCAAATGTGTGAGTTGAATCCATAGTGGAGTGGGCATCATGTAATCCGGGCGCACAGCCCGTAACACAAGTATAGACTAATAATTCCTTGAATCTAGGATCTCCTCATCCTCACGGGCTAGCTAGACATCCGCCCAATCCCCCACCGGTGTGCGGATCGGAGACTTCCTGTGCTCATCGAGCCCTGCATCATCAACCATCATTTGAATGTATTGCTTCTGGCTGATCCACAGTCTTCTCTTGAGCCTATCTCGTAAGACCTGTATCCCAATAATTCGAGTAGCTTCACCTAGGGTATGCCGATTGTTTCAACCCATTTAGACAGCGATCCAATTTCGCAACCATTCCCTCAGGACACTCGAAATGCGCTGGTAGCTTGATGAAAACTTCCTCATTGATCTTGGACTGAGCGAACGCATAGCACGCATCCATCTGATGAGATTCCATATCATATTGGCATACAGCTGCCAAGAATAACCTCAATGTAGCGCTACCAGGAGTCGGTGCAAAAGTTTCAAAGAAATTCACACCGTATTATTGCCAAAACCCTCTCACCACCGGTCTGGCTTTGTACTTCTCAAGCTTTCCATTGAGGTCATACTTTTTGGCAAAAACAAATCTAGCGTCAATTGGATCGCATCCTTCTGGCTTAGAAACAAATCGCCAAGTGCCAAACTTGTCAAGAGTTTCCAATTCACTCTTGATAGCCCGCCTTCATCCTTGGCCTTCCATTGGATGTAAGATGGCTTGACTAAGTGTCATAGAAGGTTCTGATGAAGCTATTATGGTCTTCTGGATCGCGCAATCTTCTCTATCTCTATATACTCTGATGCTTTGCTTTAGTGGTTCATCCTCTTTCGTCTCAAACTCCTCCGTGAGCCTTCTTTTCGGTATCTTCTGATGTAGCGATCCAATCAAAAGATTCAGTCTTGCGTTGGCTGCGTCCAGTTGCGTCGTATCAAGCCCTGTTATTGCCTTCTTTTCTGAAAAGGGGTTCAGTTTCAATGACTGTTCTTCTCCACCCTGATCTTCTCCTCGGCCTTCAGGCACCTCTACCTCGCTATTTGCCTGATCGCTGTCCGCAGGTTCTTCTTTTTCCAACACCGTTTGACCAAGACTCCGTGGTTCTTTGGATACATCATCATCCTCAGCCTGACGCAATCCTTTCTCTTGTTTTGGATTCTTGGGTTGCATATTCTCATAGAAATGCACTGATTCGGTAAAACGGACTTTCCTAGCATGAACGTCCCACAAGATGTATCGGCCATCAATATTTTCATCATATCCTAGTAGCAGGGATTCACTCCCCCTAGGTCCATGTTTAGATGCTGTCGAGTGCCTCATAGCCTAACATCCCCATCTTCTGATGTGATCCGTCCGTGGCTCGATTCCGAAGAAGAGCAAATGTGGGACTCCTTGCGTACTCAGTGTCTTGTTGGAGATGTATACCGTTGGCATCGCGGCTTCAACCCAAAACCTTTACCCAATCCGGTTTCCGACAAAATCGTCCTGACGCCATCGTTGACTGTTCGGATCGCCCTCTCTGCAATGCCATTTTGACTTGATGAATCCTTAAGCGTGTAAGTCGGCTCAGTCTGGGTTAATCGCTCTCAGCCTCTTGTCACTGATGTAACCAAAATATTCGATGTAAATCGTCGTATGCAAGTAAACATGTACTCGTGACCGTGTCATCCCTTTTCAATGGAATAACTATCTTGTCCTTTCCATAGTCAACTATGGCCTTCATGTCTTTAAACAAGACGGATTTTCCTTCCTTCATTAAAGCCATTACCAATATTAAAATTTCCGCCAATTCTGGCACAAACAGAACTTTGGAAAATTCGAGTCTTTTATTCCCAACTTCGAGACCTACCGAGCCAACCTTAGACGCCCCAATGCAGCTCCTATCCGCCAACCTCACTGTCTCCTATGTTTCCTTGGTGTTCTTTAACACTGCTAGCTCTTTCGTCATATGACATGAGCACCCAGAATCAATCACTCAGTTATGGCTTTTAGGACACTTACTGTAAGGTTTGTCTTGGACAGCCTGGTTTGCCTTTTGTTTCAGGTTCTTTTTCTTTGACCAGCAGTCAGCCATCAGATGCCCCTCCTTGCCACGGTTGTAGCATTTTGATTTCGGCTTGGTACTCAAATTCGCTCGTCCGTCGGTCTTATTGTAGTTCGACGAGACGCTGCCTATATAAAGCCAACGAAAGCTTGGTTCTGAGGGAGGAGAGATATCTTGTGGCAGGGGGCCATTTCTGGAGTGAAGATACCAGACACAGGCCAAGGCAGGAAGGGAAGGAACAAGAAAAAATCAGGGCTATCCAAGTAGAAAGGAGACTGATTGCAGTGGTGCTTGTAATGGAAAATGTGAACAAACATGGTTAAGATCTTTTCTTGACTGAGCCTAAGCGGAGGAAAACAGGGTATTAAATATTCGCTGACAACATCACTTCATCAAGCTCCCAAGGAAACTTGATATCGACGAGGAGATGAAGGAAAACATAGACAAACGCATCTTTGGGGCAAGTCTTTGGGCTTGCCTTCGTAAACTAGAAGAAGAGAGAAAGTTACTAGGGGCGGCCAAGTGGAGATGAATCCATATACTTACTCCACATGATCAATTGCGTATGTGAGTCTTTCACACACTAGAAGTTGTTTTGCCGTTATTTCTGCACAGTCCCTGTACAACCTGCTATTTGCTAGCGGGTCGCTCAGGCTACCTAAACATGGCATCGAATTTTGACATTTAGGACAGTCAGCCGCGACGAGTTAATCCTAGTAGTTATTTCACCTCATCAAGTGACTACGCGGATAAATGGAAACACACTACAACATCTCAGTTTCCACTGCCACAATTGCTATTTACAGCTTCAGCACACGTGGCTATTTGTTGTCGACAACATCTGTGCCACGCAACCCAAGCACATAGGCCCTTCGATCCATACGTAGAGTTGGAATGACGCATATTTGTCTGGATATATCTCTGCACTGAGCGAATATACTGGAGCTTTTTTTACTCTATGAAATGCGCAGTGTAGAAAAGCTAAACGAATTGTGCTCTTCAACCAAGCAATAAAGACTTTCCATTGCAAATGAATTTTAGCGCGTTGAAATTAGTTGTATGTTGTTGTAAATTGTTGTGTCACCCAAGTGTCCAGCGTAAGCTACACAATTAAATCCTTTGGTAGCACAACACTACAACTCATCAGCATTGCTCTTGTGCATTTTTCATCGCAATACATAGCATTCTTCTAAATAGATACCATCATAGTAAGCAGACATATTAAATGCCGCGTTTGGATGATAAATGCTAGACAAGATGAAATTCCCCTCAAGGTTCGCAGTGGAATCTTGACGACAAAGCCATTTGGCTAGGCATCTAATGCACCAGAGCTTTCAGTCTGGCCTCGACAAAACAATCAGGCAGGTTTTTATATTTTACTAGACGAATAGAAACGAGTCGAAAGGCGTGAAAAATAGCGCACCCGTGAAGTTACATGCTTTTACCGAGCCGTTACTCCCAGTCACCAGCATGTGGGTAGCATGCTATGCAGCTTCTATACTAGGTATTTACCCAGCGAACTCCTTTCCCATCTAGAGTAAATATATAATGTGCTTTTTTCAATACACGCTTCTTATTTTTTGTCATGCAGAATGGAGCCTTTAACCAGCGCTGTCTTGCTCTCTACCATTGGCTTCTGAAGGCACTTATTGGTGTAGACGACGTGGCCACGTCAAATCACTTCTAGACCAGGCACTTCTTTTCTCCCTACTCGGGCAACCCCTAAATGCGAAAATGAAATGCTGTATGTACGTTTCCTTAGTCTCAAAATGTTAAATGTGACCAACAATAGTTCTGAGCGGTATTCTTGAAGGAAAACGCTCACTGTAACAGCAGATCCTATAATCGCCCCAGAATGACTGATTGATGATCACACGAGAAGCCCGCGGATAATACGGCAAACTAAGAAGTCAACTGCGAGCCTATTTTTCCAATGTATTAAGCAGAATTCTGTGAAACAAGGCAGGCATCTATCATACTAATACAGCCGGGCCACCTAGTGGCTTTTCCACTTCGCAACATCCAGGAGTTATTGCAGGCCTCCTTGTCTCACTACAGCAGCATAAACGAGCCACTGTAGAAATTAGTGTCTCTAAGTGAACGGCAGCCTATTTCATGACACACGTAGCTATACGCCTTACATTGGTCTCCTTAGTCTCCCAACTAGAGCGCACCGAAGCTTACTTGACATGAGCCACAAAACACCTCGACGGTGATTCTCGCATGCATCCAAGCTCATATTTCATTCAGGCAAAGTTACGAGACTCTGTTGCGCCAGCATAAAGACTGTTAGAGTATCAAAGATAAGGCATTCTATTAGCATCGCACCAGCCAGAGGCAGGCGGATCAGCAGAACCTCATGAATACAAACTCGATATTGAAAACGAAAGAGCCCAGAGGCTAAACAGATAATATCCATGAATTTGTAAGCCTCCATCCAGCAATACATCAGTAAAAATTAAGATGCTCAGGTGTCAAAATTTTACGACTCCTCCCCCCTCCCTCGATATCAACATGAAGGGGATTCTTCTTTCTAGAAACGGCAGCCGGTCACAATAGGAATACCTAGTAACTGCAGTAGTTTCAGTTTCAACAGAAGTAATCTAGTGATAAGCTGAGCGTCCGCTCCGCTCCGACAAAGGACCTCGGCTTCTACGTAGATATCCCTGCCTGCAGCTTTATTAGTTTTATCGAGTTCTCTGATTTATCAGTAGCCCTCTTTAGCCTTCTAGACTTCATATTTGAGTTTTCCTATCCGTTTTCTACCCACCCACGCTCTATTAGAGATGGGCCTTTGCATATTAGCCGTATCTCTCTCCTGCAATCGGTATGAGCCACCTTTGAGCTCTAGTAGCCCCTCCTTCTCCTCAATTTTCTAAGAAACAATACTTACAACACTGGTAGGTGTGTCTATTTGTGCTTCCCCTCTTCCGATCCAGCCATTGATTTTGTTAATAGCCCATGAAGCCTTGAATCCGCACCTTCTCAACTTTGAAGAAAATCTCACCGACGATTCGCCCTCTTTTCACATCTCTCCCAATCGCCAACTCCTCATCGCCACAACAACAATCCAGATCAAAAAATTTGCCCTCACAGCCAGGGCTACTCTAGAGCTCTCTATCCGCACTCCTGTTTCTATTTCTTCGTTCTTGATTTTCTGGTACTTTTCTGTCCACTGATAGACTGGTCACTAAAACGGGCCTACCTTGCGTTTCACCCACACTCCACAAAACAATGGTACCCAACGGTGGAGGGTGGAGAGAACATGAGACATGGGCTATTAGAATCTCATACAATATGGCTTTTTTTTCCGTTTCTCTACGGCTCACACTGTTATTTGAAAATCTGACTTTTTTCTTCCATGCCTTATCACCCGAAGACAGGCATCAATAGCAGTATTAGGGTTATAACAATGTTTAGGCTTAGGGTAGCCAGTAGTTGCTTTTTGTGTTTCTTATGTCATTTAAAAACTGCAGGGCGGAGGGGATGAACTCGTTTACGCGCTGTCCCCTTGAAAGCGCTGTTGCCACTTGAATCCTGATCCTTCTAATGTCTTTTGGAAAGTACCTTGTGTAGTGATGAGGAGTCTCAGCCACATTGTGGCTACCCCGGGTAACGCCACATGACTGCCCCGCATCACAAAGTATATATTCAGTCCTAAGAAATAATGTAGACAGACTAAATAGAAATTCCCTCATGCAAAATCACCCCAACAGGTTATGAGCCCCTATCGTCATTGACTCAGGCACCATCCATTTTAGTTTAGATTTCATCCGCTTTACACAGCGACAGTGTATAAAATAATTTTTCTTTTCTCAATTTTAAATTACCTACAAACTCACCGCAACCATGGCCAATAAGAAGCTTGCTCCGCAACTTACCGTCAACCCGGCTATAATTGCTCTATCCCGACGCTACATGGACGAAACGGAGAATCCGGTTGATCCCCAGCAAGTACGACAGTCAATCCTAAATAGAAAACTCCCAACGATACATGAAGTTCCCTACAGCGAGTGGTGCGAAGAATTTCAGAACTCGGTCGTCGTTACCAAAACGTCGGTAGTCTTTGACACCCCTGTATCAAAGGAGGGTACGGCCCAAGCTATTGTGGCTAGGGAAACCTGGAAAGAGGAGCTGTCTCGGTGTTCACCAAACACACCGTTCGAGCGTAGCGCAAGCTTCAAAGAGATTCTTGAAGTCATAGAGAAAACAAGCAAACTGGCCGAGGATCTCATGGTGGGAAACGCTTTCGCTGAGGTCACAATGAGGAGACTGACGACTATGAATGAGTTGGGCAGTCTTCTTACCTACATCAAGCCCAGGATCCCACTGATCCAAATAAGGTTGAAAGAAGCCACGACTGCATTTCTGGTTATGTACTTCTACCCGCAACTGTCCCCTCATGATCTTGCACTGGCACAGGAACTGAAGGAATGCACTACTCCAAATGCTATCCTGATGAAGCTGGGCGAGCGAGTGATCGCTGCCGGAACCGGTCAAGTTCAGAAACAGTGCCTGTACTGTGGCAAGAACAATCACCTGGAGAAGGCATGCAGGAGGAAGAAGCGGGAAGGAAAGAAGGAGAAGGTTAAACGGGATCCCGAGGACAGTCAAATTCCAAAGATCAGAAACTTTCGGTACAACGGGGAGATACTTATAGACTCCGGTGCGGAAATGTCCTCCCTCCCTAATAAAGACCAATTTTCCTCGTATTTCCCTATGACTGGCTTGGTACAAGGTATTTGTGGCATGAATGCGAAATGCGTGGGTCGAGGCACCTTTGAATTCCCTGATGATCAGGGAGTCCTCGTAAAAATTGAAAACGTCCTACATCTTCCTCTTAATGAACCTCTTCTGTCCTACGGGCAGCTAGAGTCGATGGGATACAGGTGGAAATACCTTCCAGATGATACACTTATCCTGGAGAACAGGCGTGGGTCCACACTATCGACGGTGGTGAGGAGAAGAAGAATTTGGTATGACGTAAATCCCAAGGTAGCTTCCTTGAAGGCCACAACAGACTGGCATCGCGTGTTCGCACACATCAACAATCATTATGTACAGCGTACTCTGGCACAGCACGGATTGAACACAGTAATAGATGGTGCGAGATGCCAATCTTGCATTAAGGCGAAGATTACTCACAGCCCAACTCCTACATCCGGCCTGCGCCGGGCGGAGCAAGCGCTAGAGTATCTACATCTAGATCTGGTCGGTGGCCAAAATGCCTTGCCACCTGCGACATCCTCAACAGACTTTCCACTTGCCAACCAGTTCCTGCTAGTAGTTGACGAATTCTCTCTGTACAGATGGGCTTTTCCTGTACACAGCAAGAAGGATGTCTCGATTTTGGTAGAGACATTGCTGGAAAAACTCAAGAATCAGATGGGTCGTTATCCGAAAACGATACACTCAGACGATGCCTCTGAGTTTAAAAGCAGTCAATGCATGTTGCTAGCAGAAAGTCGTGGTATTACATGGAGTCGAAGTGCAGGATATGCCCATGAACAAAATGGGATTGTTGAAAGAAGTGTACGCACTGTCTGTGAGTCACTATGCGCAACTCACGAAAGCGCAAATCTTCCGAGTAAGCTCTGGCCAGAGACACTGCAAGGCGTTCTATATGTTTTGAACAGGACGGCCAACTCAGTGGTCCAGACTTCACCATATCAGGTACTTTACGGCAAACTACCGGATATCAGTCATCTTCATCCTATCGGTTGCCGTGCGTTTTGGCCGATAGAAGGGAGAAAGAGGAACAAGATTGAACCAAAGGCCACTTCAGGCATACTGGTTGGGTTCCACTCCACGAACTCCTACTATGTCCTGGAAGATGGACTTAACAAACGTGTCATCTCGCGACGTGACGTGACGTTTATAGATAGTGAGTTCCCCCTAAAGTCGCAAATTATGACTCTGAGAAGTCGGGTAGAATTTCCTGTCTCCCAAGTGCTGTCTGGTCCTGAGAAAGACATGTGGCTTGGAGCTATGCGCAAGGAAGTGCAGATCCTTGAGTCCTATGGCACATGGGAGATGATCCCGACGCACCTAGCTCCACGCAGGCCGATGAACAGCAAATGGGTTCTTCAAAAGAAAGACAATGGAACATTCAAAGCTAGATGGTGTGCTTGCGGCTACGATGAAGAAATACATACAGATATAAGCGCGGAAGTCCTGAATGGTGTATCTCTCAGGATGATTCTAGCCCTTGTGGCGGCGCGTGATCTGGTATGTCATCACATAGACGTTAAGTCCGCATTTCTCAACGCAGACCTGGACAAGCCAGAGTACATAAAACCACCTGCGCACATGGGTTTTTCCAAGGATCACGTACTAAAGCTGAAGAAGGCTGTATACGGTCTGAGGTCTGCCCCGAAGCGCTGGCAGGAGACACTGAATAAACGCCTCATGGATATTGGCTTCACCCCATTGAAGAATGACAAAACGATATTCTTTAATGGCCAAACATGGATCGCGGTGTATGTTGATGACATGCTTGTAGTGTCCAAAGAAGTCAGTGACACTCTCGAGGTGATATCCAGATTGTCTCACACCCTACAACTTCGTGACTTAGGTCCAGTGTCCTCATTTCTTGGGATCAAGGTCGAACGTTCTCCCATGGCCCTATGCATCAGCCAGACGACAAAGATCGAAAGACTAATCGAGAGGATGAATCTCTCTCAATGTCGAGGAGCGTC